>JAIQCU010000731.1:15046-27546 GCA_022114935.1 Leptestheria dahalacensis
TAGATAGATAGATAGATAGATAGATAGATAGATAGATAGATAGATAGATAGATAGATAGATAGATAGATAGATAGATAGATAGATAGATAGATAGATAGGTAGACAGACAGATAAGCAGGCAGATAGGTAGATAGATAGATAGATAGATAGATAGATAGATAGATAGATAGATAGATAGATAGATAGATAGATAGGTAGACAGACAGATAAGCAGGCAGATAGGTAGATAGATAGACAGACAGACAGCAGGTACTGACCGATAGAAAAATAAACCAATGATCTAGATAAACAAATATAGTACACGGTTCAATATTCCTACACAGCACCTCTTCTTAATACTAAAAACATAATAATTATTGATTTAGAATATCTTAAAATATTCCTTGGAAAAGACGCGAGTCGAAGCTTCAAATCCGATGAATTCTGATGAGATGAAGGATGCATTAGCATGAGAAAAAAGGAGGAAAACTTCAGAAAAAGGTTCTCCTTGGAAGAACCTTTTGTACAAAAGACGCGGGGAGGTTGGCTTTTGTGTTTAAATTACGCTGGAAGATAGCCATATCGAATCAAAAGGGCGACAATACAACAAACAACACACACACACACATACACACTGTCTTGGCACACTAAAGCTCATAAAAAAACAGGGAGATAAAAAAAAAACTCAGAAAATAAATAGATAAACAGCGCCAGCGATTGAACACTACAAAAACGCCTCGAAATGGCGCCAGATTCAAATCTAACGACTTCCACATAAAGCCAAAAAGCAGACCCCAAAAAACTATTTCTTATTACTCCTATTATATTTTAAATTTATTATCTATATAACTTTATAAATTATGTTTATTATTCCCATATTACTATATTTTTTCGGTTCTCGATCCACTGGAACTTTTTAAGAAAAAATACATAAAAGATAGGAAAGGTTATAAGTTTTCTATGGCGTTTCTTTTACGATTCAATAAAAACCGTGCAAGACGCCCCTTAGAACATTAAAAAAGAGGGAAAATTTCATCTTGAAAAGCAGATCAGAACACACATGGGAACTTTCTGGGTTCCTTTCATAATTTGTTTAATTTTTTTTCTTTAAAAAGTGAAGCTAATTAGTGTAATTGAATTCTAATCTTCAGTTAAAAGAGTCAAGGGTATTGTAAGTTTAAGTTGATGCTATTCGTATTTACCGAAGTTAGATCTGATTACGTCTGAAATTAATTGGAATGCGACCTTATCAAAGGTATATGGTTTCCACAAAGGTCAAGCATAGTTTAACAAGCAGGGAATAGATTGATTATCGATTACTGCTATAACCGATTTGGGAATATTGTTGGAAACGCAATCCATTCTCGAGGGTGGACGTGGTCGAGGTCCCCAGGGTTGTGTTCTGGGCGTCACACAAACAAGGGTAAAATATCGTGAATTATCGACGTCACCGTGACATGTCAACTACAGTTACAATGAGACGTTTTCAGCATCATTAACTTTTGGACTTTTCATCCTTTGTTGTTTTTTAAAATAGTTTTTATACGGTCGCGGTTTAATTTACTTTGTCGATTGTTATTTGTGTAAAGAAAGTGAGTTTATACATCGGTTCCTTAAAGGTTTTGTCAAATCTAATATTTTAGTTAACGTAATCTATCTATATATATATCATCTTATATCTCTCTCTATCCATCTATCCATCAATCTATCAACCTGTCTATCTATCTGTCTATCTATCTATCTATCTATCTATCTAACTTTCTGTCTATCTATCTATCCATCTATATATATTTCTATCTATTTATCTATGTCTATCTGTCTATCTATCTATCTATCTATCTATCTAACTATCTGTCTATCTATCTATCCATCTTTCTATCTATCCATCTATCTATCTATCTATCTATCTGTCTATCTATCTATCTACCTATCTATCTATCTATCTACCTATCTATCTATCTGTCTGTCTATCTATCTATCCATCTATATATATTTCTATCTATTTATCTATGTCTATCCATCTATCCATCAATCTATATCTATCTGTCTATCTATCTATCCATCTATATATATTTCTATCTATTTATCTATGTCTATCTATCTATATGTCTATCTTTCTATCTATCTATCTATCTATCTATCTGTCTATCTATCTATCTATCTATCTGTCTATCTATCTATCTATCTACCTATCTATCTATCTATCTATCTACCTGTCTGTCTATCTATCTATCTGTCTATCTATTTGTCTATCTATCTAACTATCTATCTGTCTATCCAACTATCTATCTACCGACACATTACGCATATAGATATGCATACTTACATAAGTGCATAATAATACTATTGCTAGACATTAAAATTACAATCAGGTAGATAAAATTTCTCTCTATTACTAAAGTATACAGGGACATGCTACATGAATCCCGCCCTAGTTTTCGGGCACTGTAACACATTCATATTTAAAGACAAAAGCTTGGCCACGTAAAAGAGTCAACCTACCAAAAAACAACAACATGATTAATTGTTCAGAAACGTCGAAGAATGAAAATACTATGACAGGCGATATCGTCATAAAGATTAAAGACACTAGTAGAGCTAAACGACCACCTAATCTATCTTCGTATCTGTCTATCTATCTGGCTATGAGTCTATCTATCTGTGCACCTATCCATGTATCTACGTATCTATCTATCTATCCGTTTATGAGTCTATCTATCTGTGCACCTATCCATGTATCTATGTAATCTAGCTATCTGCTATGTATGTATCTATCTATCTACCTATCTGTCTATCTGTCCATCTATCTGTCCACCCAACTATCTGCATATGTGTTTACCATCTATCTACATCTATCTATATATCAATATAGATCGATGTGTCAACTTATCTATCTATCTATCTACCTCGGGGTCCAAAACGAAAAGGGAAACTAGAAATAATTTATCATTCATATAGAAATAAGAAAACTGCAGCTCCTCTGTTTTGCCCTTGATGATAAAGTAATCATCTTGCCTGTGCTTTTTCATTAATGATTCATGTATTCAATGCGTTGAGGCGACTCGTTGTATGTGTATTCATATGTCGAGCACCCAATCGATGGAATTAGGCATGCACCAACGATAAGGGACTCGCACCAACGTAAATACTATTCCGCTCCTTAACCGAATGCTTCATCTAGTATTCCGTAATTAACGTACAGGGCGACAAGATATAAATAAAAAGGGAAATAATAACAGAAAATTAACTGCAATTAACTTAAAATACTGCAACAACACATATAGGCAAACTTAGTGAAGCGGATGATGAAATTAAACTCTAATTGAAATAACTTGTATAATATATCATTGTGAATTACGCTAAGTAGTCATTAATTAACGCGTACATAATTAGTAACTCAATATAACTTTAAGTATAATGAATTACCTCTGATATGGTAACCGAGAAATGAGTAACAAGTCTATTCGAGTCTAAATTTAAAGTCAAATGAATTAACTGACAGTAATTATAACCTATCTATAATTCTGATTCACATTATATTTGACTGGCTATATTGAAAAGGTGATTAAGTTAATTAAAAAACACTAAAAGCTTATAACTACATAAAGTCGTTTAAATTAGATCATCAACAAAGTCATTAGTCTAATTATGTTAATTAACTTTTCATCATCTCAGTATTATTAGCTCTACAGCTTTGATTATAGAGAGTGGGTTACTCGCTTTATGGAGGGGATTTGCATAGTCTCACACACACACACACACACACACACACACACACACACACACACACACCGAATTATTCAGTGACCAGTATCGCATTTGCAAACTTGCTTATATAAGCTGCGGGTTAAATCTCTGGTCCCCACCGAGTCAAACTAATCACTTAACTTGATGAGTTTCAACTTAGTAAACTAATCGGAAGTTATAGATGTTTGTCGGACAAAGCTGCGCAGGTTCCTGGATACAGCGGGTGAAGTTTAATAATTGGCAAAGTTTAGGATTTTATGTTGGCCAAACTAATCAACCGATTTGAGCGAAACTCTAGGATTGCATTAAGTACTATCAGATCTACCTCTAGTATTTTTTGGGTTGCTATATCTAAGTAAATGTAGGAGCTGTAACCAATCAAAGTCTCCCCAGCAAGAACCCTTGTTTCATCTTGCTCTAGATTGTATAACTGTTAATTATTTGAAGTTAATTTCACTATTTATTAATGATATTAACTATTAGATAGATTATGTGCATATCTTAGTGCAAAAATATATCAACATTTCGTATTGGGTAGATATAGAAATATAATGGAATAAATCGATTTCCGCTGTGGCCAATGGCCAGTAAACCAATATCGTATACAATACAGTAAATAAATAAATAACACGACTTGTATGTTGGACACAGGGTCGGCTTTTTCAACGTCTCGGGAATCTTGGATGGCCTTCAGATTGGATACGATAAAAGAGTGAGGCCCAACTACGGAGGTATTTATAGATTCAACCTATTATGATCTAGTTCATCTATCAAGTTGATTAGAATTTAAGTTGGATAATTCTATATAACGAAAGTCGGGTTTTGAGTTAATTTGAATTAGATTGAGTTATGAAGTTGCCAATAGGGCGAGATTCGTACACAGTGGGTCATTACAGTCGGTTAAGACTCTTGCATGAAGAATCGTGTGAGAATCCTCTGAAAGACTTTTAAGATTCGTGAAGCATTCTGAAATGAAGACGAGCTATGAATCTTACAAGATGTCATATCTTATAAGACTATAATGCAATTGAAAATCATATGAGAATCATGTGAGAATCATTGAGAATCATGTGAGAATCATGTGAGAATCATCTGAACATCACGCAAGGAAACATTTGACATTCATGCAAAGAACCACATACAAGAATTATTTGGGAATCGTGCAAGGGGTCATTTGAGAATCATAATATGTAATCGTCTAAGAATCGTCATGTAACAATCGTTCAAACCGTGACAAGTATCATTTTAGAATCATACCAGGAACCAAATGGAATCATTTAAGAATCGTGCGAGATTCATATGTATGAGAATCTTGCAAAGAATCATCTATAAGACCAGGCGTCCTAGTGGACAAACCAGCAGGTCTGGTTCCAGTCAGCAAGAAACTGCTGAAACTGCTGATTTTCGCACAAATCCAGCAGGCAGACGGTTACCAGTAGGTCGTTCAGCAGCTCCTCGACCTGCCGGTTCTACAATTCTTTCGTTGTGGATACATCTATCTGTCTATAAACAGACATTCAAACAAGATTCCTGTTAAAATAATCTATAGGTAGACAATCTGGAATTAAAAAGGTCATTTCAAATGTCTTTCATCATCACAAGTCAGTAAAGTTGAGAGGTTCAATCCAACGATCCTCCCCTGCTCCTCCCCCCTCCCCCGCTCCTCCCCCCCTCCCCCTGCTCCTCCCCCCTCCCCCGGTTTCATAGGGAACTTTCAGCGCAGTTATGAATGCACCTGTAACTTAAACTGGCGGTGAAGTGATTAAGTTTTCATATTGCAGGTCCCCCGGTGGAAGTGGAGGTTTCCATGGCAATCTTGTCGATTAGTTCCTTGTCCGAAGTGAACATGGTAAGCTTACATCGTTCTATATTCTTTCTCTCTCTTTCTTTCTTTTATTCTTCGATATGGCGATCGTTACTTTATTGCTATCGCCATTTCCGCTCTTTGGGTCCCATTCTTCTCTCAGGTATTCGATTCATAACAAGAGCCACAAGGAGAGGTTTTTTATTTATAAAGAAAACCTCTTTCCTTTATTATACATATAATCATCATTTAAGAGTTATTAGAACTGCAGTTAAAATTAATATCTTATTACCATTATAAGCCGATTACACGAGTATTTCAAAAAGAAATACTGCCCGAAGCTCTGGGCGGTGCTCCTAATTTTTTTTTGAAACATATTAGTTGAACGCTAATGCAACATTAATCAGATTTAATTTAATTTCGTGTAAGATACTTTTAGTTTCCTATTATACTTAATATTATGCAATAGTTTAGTTTGAAAAATTAATGAACTGCCCAAAGATTTAGGGCGGTTTTCATATTTATTTATTTTTCACTGAACTATCTTTATGGTTTGTTTTAAATTATGATACAGACTATGAAATTAAGTTGATTGCGCAACTGTGAACTGCCCAAAGCTTTAGGGGGGTTTTGACTTTTCCTTTGAAAATTAAGTGGCAATTTTGTGTATTGAATGATTTAAACCTTCTGTTGAAAATAATGACGATATATTTATCTTTATAGCCGGGCCTTGATTGATTGATTGATTTGTTTATTTATTTGTATGTTTGTTTCAATATTGCGCCCAGGATTTCACGATGGATTTCTTTTTCCGACAATACTGGAAGGATCCTCGATTGCAGTTCACGCGTGAACCGGGGATCGAGGTACTGTCCGTGAGCACTGATTACCTCAGAAGTATCTGGGTACCGGACACTTATTTCGCCAACGAAAAAACGGCCTACTTCCACATGGCTACCACGTCCAACGAGTTCCTCAGGATCAAGTATGATGGACAGATCTCGCGTAGCATGAGGTGCGTTATCATCTTTCTCCTTTATGCACCTTCACTTCACTCAACTTTAACTTAATTAGAGTTAAATTAAATTGAGGAAAATCGACGAATGAAACGAGATCCTGAGTATCTGAGGACATCAAATAAGATAGTTCTCTTATAAATTAAAAAAAATAAGGGAATAGGATTTCGATAAGAGATCCTAGCTCTTTAATCCTAGCTTTACTATTGCCCTGCGGGGAGGAAGGATTAAGGTCACCCGGCTTTTTGCCAGTGGGTAAAAAAAAAATCTAGGGCAAAGATCTTGTTTAACATGACGCCTTGTAAAAACCTATCTACTTACCTATCTACCTACCTATCTCTCTATGTAACTATCTGTCTGTCTATCTATCTATCTATCTATCTTTCTCTCTAACTAAAATCTTTGATTCTAAAAACCAGCTTTGCTGTTTCCTTGTTCCAGATTAACGATCACGGCGACTTGCAACATGAATCTCCTCTACTTCCCTCTAGATCGGCAGATGTGCCAGATTGAAATCGAAAGCTGTAAGCCTAATTTAAATGGATAGCTAATATCAAAATCAGAAGATTATAATAAAACGAGAGATTCAAATACGACAGTTGGATTCACCATGAGCGAAATCCTCTACAAATGGGTCGACGGACCGACCGCCGTCGACGTCCTACCCGACGTCGAACTGCCGCAGTTTCAACTCGTCGGATATCGCAAGTTGACCAGAGTCTTCCCACTGGCTACAGGTAAACATTTTCTTAAAAGGATAAACTATAATTTTATCATCTTTTTGAACGCATTTACACACATTACAAACCTCTACATCAACAAAATATAATGTAAGAGAGTTATAATGAATTGCTCCATCATCAAACGTCTTGCATCTGGGAATCTCGTAATTCTCAAAGGAGGAATTTTTCCCATTTTTTTCCCACGCGCGCAATTTCATCTTGACTTGCATCGTTATATTCGCTTTATTCTCGCCCCTGCTTTACCAGCACCGGGCGTTTTGTGCTGGAAGACACGACAGGAAAACGTTATGAAGATTTTCCTGAAAAATCAGCGACATACACGCGCTTTTAATAACTAAGGAGATGCTCTGCGCGCTCCTTTAATCTCGTCGAGTGTTCTTTGTAAAATTAATGACGAGTCACGGTACCATAGATAGATATTACATACAAATTTATTTATTATTAATGTAATCACTGATCAGTACCTCATTCAGACTATAGTATTTTTGACGAAATTGGATAGATAGATAGTCAGATAGGTAGATAGATAGATAGATGGATGGTAGCAAAGCAGTCTAGAGCAACTAAAAACTCGGATATTAAATCTGAAGTAGTTGTCCTAATTGGTTGACATGGAATAATAAGCTAATATAAGCACCGCCCACTGTGAAATCGACAACCAATGAGAGTTAGTTAAGTGGAAATCGTAAAACGCTTACCTTCTTAATTAGGATCTCACTAAGTTACTGTAAGTTAACTTTATTAGGTCAGGAACGTATAACTCCAGTTGAACAGTATATTGAGAACTTCGTAAAGTCAATTAGCTAATTATCATCTTAGCTATAACTTTACTTGTTATTCAGGAAGAGTTATGCATTGGGTTGTTAAGCAAACATAGTAACATTTAAGCAAAGTTAGCAAAGTTAGTAGGTCTCTGAGTTAGTTACTTGGAATAGCATTAGTAATTCATTTAAAGTAGCAAATTGTCAAATGGGTATGTCGTTATATACCAACTAACTCGTCATTTTAGCATTCTAATTCGAGTTGAATTTACTCGTTGTGTTATTCAGTAGGAGTTGGATTATTGGGTTGTTAAGCAAAGTCAGCAGTTTTAGCAAAGTTAGTAAAGTTAGTAGGTCTCCCAGTTAGTTATGGTTAGCTATTGCGTAACAGCAACAACACCCATTTCAAATTCACTATATCCAACCTTGGTAAATAGCAAATCAACCAATGAAAATAACAGTAGTACCTAGTTAGTAACTAGTAGTAGTAAAGTAGTAACTAGTTAGCCATATTAGCATTTTCATTCAGAATTACTACGTTTCAGCAGGTCATTAAAAAATCCAGCACCTAATTTACTTAATCCATTTATTACTTTAAAACTAAGCTATCAATTTAAAAGCCTATAAAAGTTTATGCTTATTGCTCCAGACTTGAAAATTAAAACTTTAGGATTTTATTTTGGCTAAACTATTCGACCGATTTGAACGAAATTTTAAGAGTGCATTAAGTACTATTAGGTCTCTATTCAGTATTTTTTGCGTAGCTATTCATTTGAAACTGTACGAGCCATAAGCAATCAAATTATGCCCAGCCCTTTTTTCTTATTGCACCGCAGACTGTATGTCTTCATACGGAAAGTTGAATCTTTGTGTGAAAGATATATAATCGTCTGTGACAGGGCAATTCTCGCATTGTCTCGGTTAGAAAACAAAACACACAAAAAGAATCTGTGCAAAAAGAAGGATAGCAAAAACAGCTGGAGAACATACTGGAATCGTAGCAACATCCGCCATATGTAACTAATCCACCATCCCGTTGGCAACTGGCTAACATCTACTCTTTTATAAATTTTTTAGATTTTTTTTTCAAAAAAAAATCCTGGGCGGAACCCTTTAGGAGCAAGTTTAGCTGCAGAGTAAGTAAAACTTGATGTAATATAATTAAATATAAACTAGATTGTATTTTAACTTTTATTTATAGCTGCAGAGTGATATATAGGACTAAAAGTTAAGACTTCTTGTAAAATTAAACTTATAAAGAAATAAGTCACATGACGTATAATAATAAGTTGGATAAATGGCCGTGCGATTGAAGTTCCGTGTACAGCGCAGCAGAAGTCTAGGAAACTTGCTGGGCGGCTGAGTTACGAGCAACTTATCCCGGCTAACGTTGACGGCCACTTATTTGGCGATTTCTTTACAAAATAACCTGTTTTCTCTATTAGGCGATTTACTTACTTCTTATTGATTTAACCAATGTCGTTATTGATTAATTAATTAATTACAAAATAACATATAAGAACAGTTTTTCAGTTCTGATGCTTCTTAGGATTGGCTAGCAGGAAAGACTTTAAGTAGAGATTCGAAATCAGTCGGTTTCAACAGCGTTTCAAGCAGGTCACTGAGCAATATTAACTCTACTGTAGCAGAAATGTTAATGGTAAGAGTGATATCTTTCAATGTAATTAATTCTAATGTTATCATAGTATTGTTATATATTATAAAGGAAAATCGGCATTAGAGTTTGCTTTTATAAGAGACAGTATGCCGTACAAGATTCAAGCAGGCGAATCAAGAATCGCCATAAAAACGCTTCATGGGGTATGTCTTCTGGCGTAGCCTCGGCAGCAGTAAAATACTCATAAATGCCATGATTCCTGACATCGTCAAACCGGAATTTACTTCTATAACATATCGACCAGAACCAGTGCCATCAGATCTACATTTATTAGCAAGGGTTATCCGATACATCAATATCGCAAATGTGATATATCGTATCGTTATCGTGTATCGATATAAGAGGTTTGGTGATCGATATAAGGAGATAATCGATATCGATATTAAGAACCTTTACTGAAAAACGGTATCGTTATTGTATCGATAAGAGGTTCGATATCGATATTTAGAAACCTTATTGATAAATCATATATAGTTAAATCGTAATAGTCTTCTTCTGTAGGGCTGCCCAATATATCGATATCTAGATTCTGATGTATCGATAATTTTTGGCATCGATATATCGTATCGTTATCTTATCGACAAGAGTTCTGAATATCGATAATGAGTCCGATATCGACGTTAAGGAATTCTTATCGATATATTGCATCGATCACATCGATTATCAGAAATGGCGATATGGAGCAGTCCTGCTTATAAGTTGTCCCTAACGAGATCTTTTAAGTTTTCCATGAATTCGCTAGCCATAAACGAATAGTTCACATCGTGCTAAGCTAATTCATTCATGTAGTGGCTGATAGATGGCGCTGATTAACCCTATTGCTTTATGTACTGTATGACGATTTCAAGTAAAATAGTTTAGAATCGGAAGGAACTGATTTATGTGGAACGATTTCCAGGCAACTATTCGCGTCTGTCGTGCGAGATCCAGTTTGTCCGCTCCATGGGTTACTACCTAATCCAGATTTACATCCCATCGAGTTTGATTGTGATCATTTCGTGGGTTTCATTTTGGCTCAACCGCAACGCATCGCCGGCACGTGTCTCGCTCGGAGTGACCACCGTGCTCACCATGACCACCCTGATGTCGTCCACCAACGCCGCCTTACCCAAAATCTCCTACGTCAAATCCATCGACATCTTTCTGGGCACTTGTTTCATCATGGTCTTCGCCTCGCTTGTTGGTAAATATGAATCTCCATCATATCAATGCCTATAGAGCTGGATGAGCCCAATTGTAATTGGTCTTTGGGATAAAAGTTTAGTTCAGGACGCGACCACTAGATGGCGCTAAGAGAAAGTTTTCTCATCTGTTTAGTTGACAACAGTTAGTATGCCCAGACTATATAGGGCCATATGAGAACTACTAGTCTATGTCAGTTAATATAATAGTATCTTATATATAGTAACTTTAATGTTTCTAATAAGTATATTAACATATCAACGCGCAATCTTCGGGATGAATGTGTAGTCGACAACCCGTGTTAAATGGCGTTAACTACACATAATACTAACAACCTGAAGTCATTTGCTCATGGTAAGGGTCATATTCAAAAGCCTCAGCAGCATAAAGCAAGGATCGTATGATCTTCAGGATACACTTCGTGTTGACGACGCTACCACTAGATGTCGTTAAGTACATAAGTAAACAGACAACTGCAATCATTTTGCTGCTCGCTAAGAAGACCAGCAAAAGCCAACAAGACTTTCGAGAAACGTGAAAGAGTACCAAGGATGTCTAAATCGATCTCGTGGATGAATCAAAAGTTAAGGGCACTGTCAATAGATGGCGATACGATCAAGTGTAACCAACTTGCTGTTTTACATCAATTATCATTGGTTAGACAAAACTGTAGTTAGCATGGGGCGTCTAATGTATTGTTCAGGATGAATCTTTAATAGCCGACGCTACCAGTAGATGGCGCTAAACCTGCAAACTTTACTTCGATCGTCATTATTACGACTGAATTTCTAACCAAGTCATCATAAACCCAAAGTTAAAGCTTAGATTTAAATATATGAAAGACGAACCAGATAAAAACAAGTAAACCCAATAAAACGCTACGAAACGTTACAGTGGGGCGAAAAAAATCAATGACCCTGTCCCCTGGGCATCGATTTCCCCTTACATATTCCCCACGACTATAAATACTATAATCCACCGTCGTACAATTGGGGCCTTTTTCGTTTGCTTTTCACAGAATACGCAGCGGTGGGTTACATCGCCAAACGCATTGAAATGCGCAAGAAACGGTACCAGACACTGCAGAAGTTGGTGGAGCAGCGGCGCGCAGCGTACGCGTCCAACAGCGCTGAATCGAGCGACACTCTAGCGCGATCCTACGTAAGAAATCCATCGATTGATCAATCTATACCCCTCGTTTCCATTGCGATTTATTTAACAATAGACCAGTTGCTGGGGAGACAAGTTATCCTCTTTATGCATGCTTTATAGATTCTTAAGAAATTGACATATTGATGATCCTATAATTGAATCAAACCTATTGTAAATTGTAATCGACAGTGTTCAACAAAGGTCAGCAATGCAGTGGTGACCTCTGCCCTGGGAGATGAGGAAATGTCCACAGTGGTTCAAGGCAAGAATCTGAACCAATTATTCGGAGCGTCGCCTTCGGATATCGACAAGTATTCCCGTATTGGATTCCCACTTTGTTTTATCTGTTTCCACCTCATGTACTGGATTGTCTATCTCAATATCGCCGATGAAGTACCCGAGGATCTGACTCTTCATGATCCATTCCGGCAGACATA
>JAIQCU010000731.1:32546-89720 GCA_022114935.1 Leptestheria dahalacensis
TTATTCAAATGATAATTAGTAAAACCCCAGTTATTTTAAGTATAGTATTTATCATCATAAAGATGCTTAGCCATTTAAGTCATGCAGTTTAGATGTAGGTTAAGTAAACATTAATTTCATAAATTAGTTGCCATTTGCTATTTTTGAAATCTGGCAACGCTGTAAATGTTTAACGGCAGACGACGTTTTGAAGAATAAAATTTGCAATTGGCAGGGCCAATGCTGTTTGTTCGTTTAAAGAGGCGGCCGTACTAGCTTTGTAGTAATTAGAAATCTAACTCCATTTCCGTACGTCTTTCGTGAATTTTATCAAACATGGCTGGTACGGGTGAAACGGTCGTGCTCGGGATGAACGCGGGTGAGCTGCGGGACCGTCCCGCTTCTTTCGCAGTCTCTTATTAAGATACGTATTCTTAAGTTTTAATGTCATTATTCTACCTGTGATTGCATTATGTGAACTGTATAGCTGTTAGTGGTATTTTATCAAGTTTTCCGTAATCGTTCGGGGTTAAACGAGCGGGAGCGAAGGTGCATCGCGTCTGGGAAGTTGCGAAACCGTTTGACGAATCCGTGGCCTTAGTGAACGGTAATGTTATCTACTCAGGATTATGTTATATCTGGTTTATTTCAGACTCTATGTGGCGTGGCTTATGTGGAAAATCAATATCTCAGACTGGTTTCGTGTAATGGCAGACCTTAGTATGAAGCTCATTTGCTAGAGGGCCTCTGCGTTCCTGTTCTGCGGATGAAAGATAACCAGTTGCCGTGTTATCGCAGAGCTAATAAAGGGTCCTGGAAGTATTATGTGTAATTCCATTATTAATTAGATTATGTATGAAATGAAATGATTAGTGAAATGGGCTGTTTAGCCGTCTCGTGTCGCAACGAGCCCGGCAGTCATATTTTGTTGTAATTTTCTTTTAATTTAAGGATTGTTTATTTTATGGTGAATTCAGTTTCTTTTAATCGCTTTAAAGGTAATCTGTGCAATTATATTTAGATATTAATAGAATAGATGTTAAAATCTAAATACCTGCAGGTTACAGTTATAATTAGTATGTGATCCATGTTGGTGTATCTATTGGAATTGGAATGAATGAAGCCTTACCTGTGGATCTAACGTAATTTCAATGAAGTTAAAAGCTGCTTAATTAACTTACTATGCTAATTATCACTTGCAATTTTAATTTTGAATAATTATAATTA
Source organism: Leptestheria dahalacensis (assembly GCA_022114935.1). Classification (NCBI taxonomy): domain Eukaryota; kingdom Metazoa; phylum Arthropoda; class Branchiopoda; order Diplostraca; family Leptestheriidae; genus Leptestheria; species Leptestheria dahalacensis. The sequence goes on from JAIQCU010000731.1 coordinate 33,753, forward strand.
CATTAGGCAATACGTTTTCATTATTGGCCATTTCGTCTGCCTTTTTTCCTCTCGAATTAATTATAATAACAGATCGCATACGAAATTAATATTAATTTTAAGTTTTTATTATATTAACATTAAGTTAAGAGTTTTTAATAGGTTAAATATAACACCAATAGAAAATTAATGGACCACAATGTTCATATCCTGTTGCCTATTTTTCCTGTAAATTGATGATGATAATAATAATAATAAAGTTAATCGTATAATTGTTAATAAACGTAAATTTGATCGGAATTAATATCATTCAAGGTCACCTGCCACTGGGCCAGAAACTTCACGAGCTGAAACGGGAGAAACGACGGCAAAAGTCGGACCGATTTATCGCCAAACTGGAGAAGCGGGAAAAGTACGACGGCGTCGTCGTCGTGGACAAATCACCGCTGGCCGAGCAGAAATCAAAGAAGACCAGCAAACACACGATCAGCATCGCTCTGCCCTGCTCCATTCTGGACAACGCGCAATCGATGGAACTGAAATGCTACGTGGCCGCTCAGATCGCCCGCTCGGTGGCCATCTTCGCCATCGACGAGATTGTCGTCTTCAATGACACGACCAATCCGTTACCATCGATGGAACAAGGCGAACTGACCTACACGGGCAAGAAGAGTCACAGTGCCGTCATGATGGCCGCCATTCTCCAGTACATCGAGTGTCCGCCCTACCTGAGGAAGACGCTCTTCCCCCAGCTGCGGGAGTTTGAAATGGCCGCCAATATGCTGCCGCTCAAATTGGCACATCATGGTCAGGACGAACATGCGTTGTACAAGTAATTTAATTCATATAAATTAAATATAAATATTATTACAATAAATATAGATTATACGTAGACAATCCTGTTGGTAATGGGGAATGGATTCCAACTCACTCTTGGCTGCAAAAGTGGTAAATTTAGATTAGATTAGACTTGCTACTTTTGAAACCCGGAATCTTTAAGATTCCCAAGGTCAATAGTTAGACGTACGAATAGGGTACTGCCTGGTTCTGGAAGCTGTTTTAGATACTACAGTACGCACACCATAGACATTAATAGTATATTGATGAATATCTAATCACTGATGTTATGTAGAAGTGCACACTGAAAATGTCACTTTCATTAGTGCGATGATAGATATGATAGGAAATTACCAGGCAAACCTGCTAAATACGTCAATTATTATATATGGGGATCTAGGAAATAGAGTTAAATGAACAAGTGCCGATAGTAATTCAGCCTAGGAATTAGTTTAATCCATAGCCAGCGGACTGCGTATTATCAGTTCCCAGCCGGCCCCAGAACCCCATTTTTAACTGTCTATATTTATCTGTTTACCCATCTATTCTATCTGTATATCTATCTATATGTCCATCTATCTATCTATCGGTCTATCTATCTATCCGTCTATCTAGCTATCTACCTATCTATCTATCTAGCAGCTATCTATCAAACTATCTGTCTATCTGTCTGTCTATCTATCGATCTTCTATTAATATACTTAGCTATCTATCTATCACCCTACCTACCTGTATCTGTCTATCTATCTATCTAAATATTTACCTACCTATCTATCTATCTATCTACCCACCTATCTATCACCTATCTATATATCTATCTACCTATCTATCTGTCTTTCTATCTATCCATCTATCTTCTATTAATATACTTAGCTATCTATCTATCAACCTACCTACCTATATCTGTCTATGTATCTATCTAAATATCTACCTACCTACCTACCTATCTATCTATCTACTCACCTATCTATCACCTATCTATATATCTATCTATCTACCTATCTATCTGTCTACCTATCTATCTGTCTATCTATCTATCTGTCTATCTATCTATCTACCTATCTATCTATCTTTCTTCTATTAATATACTTAGCTATCAATCTATCACCCTACCTACCTATCTATCTACCTACCTATCTATCACCTATCTATATATCTATCTATCTTTCTACCTATCTACCTGTCTATCTATCTATCTTCTATTAATATACTTAGCTATCAATCTATCACCCTACCTACCTACCTGTCTATCTTCTATCTATCCATCCATCTTTCTATCCGTCTAATGTACCTACATGTATGCCTATGTACCAGTAGGGTTCTGGAGTGGTTTGGGATTTGATAATATGCCAGCGGACTAAAGACGTAAATAATACTTTGATGACCACATTTTAATTCTTATGATTAAGTTGATTCTAACCTAGCAAGTTAGTAATAAATGTACGAGTCGAATATTAAGAAGGAAATAGTAGTGTTCGAACCGTTTATAATATTATTAGTATCAAATCATCAGTTGATTAATTACGCTTAAGTTGATCAGTCAAAAACATAATGCGTTAACTTTTAATATCCGTTTTTAAAACGGGATGACTAAAGTGTAACAATTAGTTCAAATTAAATATGAAATTCAACTTAAAACTGAAACATGCCCAAATTAACTTAATTAACCGTATAAATTTAGTTTAATTTTTAAGTAGCTAATTAGACGCGAGGAAACCAGAACGAGGAAATATTTCAATTGAATTAGCGTAAGTTCTCGTGAATTCAATTTATTTTTATTAATTTAATTAATTTATTTTTTCTTTATAGCTATAAATACTTTTTTGTAATTAAGGTAATTAAGTTGTATTCAAGAATTTTTGAATTCTAGTAAGATGATGATATCGTTTTGTCTGAAAAGGGAAGGCATCGTAACAACCCAGCAACCAAAGGCAGGCAAAGGCTCTTACGTCAACGTAGGCTTATCACGCGACGTGCAGGTGGACCGCTGCCTGGAGCCGGGGATCCGCGTCACCGTCCGACTGGATCCTCCGCAGGAGGGACAGAAGAAACGCAGGGGAGTCGTCGTCTCCCCGTCGACACCGAAACACGAGACGGGCGTCTACTGGGGCTACTCGGTGCGCATCGCCACCAGCTTCAGTCGAGTCTTCTCGGGCTGTCCCTACGCCAGCAAGTACGATCTTATCATAGGAACCTCGGAGAACGGTACTGGAATGAAATTCCCGTTTTAATTGTACACAGAAAGATGTCCTTGATTGTTATTTGGGCGCTGTCTCCAAGTAGATTACTGATCACAAGCTTACGCAGGTTAAGGTAGATGAATAGATAGATAGGTAGATAGATAGATAGACAGATAGATAGATAGATAGACGGATAGATAGACGGATAGATAGAGCAGAGCGAAAGGAGAAACATGTAGATAAATAAATAAACAGACGTAGGCTATTAGGTCCAAGTGGGTAGATAGATAGTTAGATAGGCAGATGGTTAGATATGTACGTGTTAAGACAGACGCGCATACGCAGATATAATAGAACAGATACATTCATAGATAGACAGATAGATAGTTGGATGGATAGATAGATAGTGTGGAGCTGAACGAGAGATAAAGAAATGTATAGGTAGAAATAACAGACGTAGGTTATGACGTATAGGTAGGTAGGTAGATAGATAGATAGATAGAGATAGATAGATCGAGATAGATAGATAGATAGATAGAGATAGATAGATCGAGATAGATAGATAGACAGACAGCTAGATAAATAGATAGGTAGATAGTTGGTTAGATGGATATTTAGATAGATAGATAGGTAGGTAGGATAGATAGATCGAGAGATAAAGAAATATATAGGTAGAAATAACAGACGTAGGTTGTTAGGTATAGGTAGATAGGGAGACAAATAAATGGATAGATAGATGGACAGATATTAGATAGGTAAATAAATAGATAGATAGGCAGATAGACAGACAGACAGATAGATAAATAGATAGATAGGTAGATGGTTAGATGGATAGATATATAGATAGGTATATAGATGGTTAGATGGATTAGAGGTATAGGTAGATAGGGAGACAAATAAATGGATAGATAGATGGACAGATAGTAGATAGGTAAATAAATAGATAGATAGGCAGATAGACAGACAGACAGATAGATAAATAGATAGATAGGTAGATGGTTAGATGGATTAGAGGTATAGGTAGATAGGGAGACAAATAAATGGATAGATAGATGGACAGATATTAGATAGGTAAATAAATAGATAGATAGGCAGATAGACAGACAGACAGATAGATAAATAGATAGATAGGTAGATAGTCAGATAGATAGATATGTAAGGGAATCTCGTAAAGTGAACGGAAGGTAGATCAATCAAAAGCGAAGAAAGATGGTTGAAGGGTAGGAGAGATCAAGGTGAAACCAAGAAGAAGACGCTGAATAGAAAACAGGTATTCCGCTGGAATAATGTTGTAAGTTTCTACAGGTACCATCGTCGGTGATTTCTGGCTGCGTCCCTTCAAGAACCTCCTCGTCGTCTTTGGTGGAATCAAGGGCATCGAGTATGTGATCGAAGCTGACGAAACGCTGAAAGCCACCGATCCGCGTGAACTCTTTGATTTCTACGTCAACACGTGTCCGTATCAAGGATCGCGGACCATTCGCACCGAAGAAGCCCTCCTCATTAGTATGGCTGCCCTGCAACCGGCTATCATGTCCAGTCTGAAACAAGAATAAACTCAAACTAATTTTACAATTAACCTTTATTCTAAGTGTTTTCAAACAGATTCTCAACAAATCCGGCGCACGTAATTTAAAAAAAAATACGATAATTTGAGAACAAAAATATTTAAATGATTAATGTATAAAATGAATAATTTATGACAGTTTTTGCCTTAATATTAAAATGCGAAAACGGGAATCGTTCAAATGGTATTTAAAAAATTACAATTGTTTCCTAATTATTTGTACAAATTAATAAACGTCTTTATTAAATCAATTACCTAAATTAGATAAAATAAACTGCTAATACTGTCAAAAAGTCAGGTTATGTTTACTACGATTGATATCAAGGGACGATTCGTCATTTCAACTGAATCATCGTTAATTATAATTATACGAATTTTATATCTACGTGAAGGTTATGGCGATAAACAACGAATGTTGGAAAAATGGGGACAAAAGTGAACCAAATACGCTCGTCTTCGATTGGTATGCAGTTAGCGATTGTGTCGAGTCCCCCCCCTGACATGTGAAAGTTCATGTTATAAAGAAGCATGGTTTGGAATAATTTAGATAAAATGAAGGGAATTTACCAACAATCGTAAACTACAGTTAAAAAAGTACTTTAATTGAGGTAATTAAGTTAAGTGACTGGATTAACATTAATGATGAAGTCGTTTGAATGATAGATCCGACATATACAACAGCCAATTTCACGATCCGTTGAATTGGGTCCAAACTGCGGGTCAATAACTCAGTTGAATCATTTATGACTCACGGCGACCGACCGACATTCCATTTGAGGTTAAACAAAACCTTGTTCTATCAAGTCGACAAGGGAGTGACGATACCCATGTCTTTGTTGTATGTCTGTTGTCGGTTGTAGAGTATCGGCTACTGGAATGGTTGGCACGCAAATCTGTGAAAAGTAGATAGATAGGCTGATAGCAAGATAAGATAGATAGCTAAATTGGTTGATGAATGGATGAGAAGCTACATAGGTGGATGGATGGACGGATATACAGATAGATAGATAGGTGGATAGGTAGTTAGACGGATGGCCGAGTTGATGGATAGCAAGGTGGGAAAGTAGGTAGGTAGGTTAGGTCTACAGAAATGTAGGTAAGATACTAGATAAAGCAGACATAGTAGATAGGCAAGCAGGTAGATAGATAGATAGCTAATTAAACGGATGGATAGGTTGATGGATAGTTAAGAAGGTAAGTAAGTAGGTAGGATAGTTATACAGACAAATAGGTAAGATAAGGCAGACATAATAGATAGGCAGGCAGGTAGATAGATAGAAGATAGATAGGTATGTTAGACGGATGGAGAGATTGATGGATAGATAGATAGGTAGGTAAGTAGGTACTCTAAGTATAAGACAGTAGATTTACCTTTCTTATAGTACAGATATGTACCTAGCTATATGCTCTATAGATATTTTATCTATACTGTTTTGTCTCTTGTCAAATGAGGCTCCTCCATACAAGAGGGAAGTTCGCTGGAACGCAGCGTCAGCGCAAAGCTTGATAACCTTTGTCATCGTTCGGGCCGTCAGGCCCATTTATCTACATCATCAATAAAACGGAGATCCCATAAATCATGGGGTTACGCAATACTCAATGTACTGATAGGCTGTTCAGTTATCCTTGTTTATTACTTGCAGTGTAGTATAACTTACTATTTGTCGACTGCTTGTTCGGCTTTTATACATACCTTCATATATATGTATAGAGATAGACAAACAAATAGATAGATAGTTAGAATAGATACACAGATAGGATGGATAGATAGATAGATTGACTGATTGATAGATAGATAGACAGATAGATAACTATAGGTAGTTAGATAGATAGACTGATAGGATAGAGAGATAGAATAGATAGATAGATAGATTGACTGATTGATAGATAGATAGACAGACAGATGAATAAAGATAGTTAGACAGACAGACTGATAGGATAGAGAGATAGAATAGACAGATAGATAGATAGATAGATAGATAGATAGGTAGATTGACTGATTGATAGATAGATAGACAGACAGATAAATATAGATAGTTAGATAGACAGACTGATAGGATAGAGAGATAGAATAGACAGATAGAATAGACAGATAGAATAGACAGATAGATAGATAGATAGATAGATAGATAGATAGATAGATAGATAGATAGATAGGATGAATAGATATATAGATAGATAGGATGGATAGATGGTTAGGACAGAAATGTAGGTAGATAGATACATAGATAGAAAGATTGATTGATTGATTGATTGATAGATAGACAGACAGATAAATATAGATAGTAAGATAGATAGACTGATAGGATAGAGAGATAGATAGAATAGAAAGATGGATAGATAGATAGGTAGTTGATAGATAAATAGAGATAGATAGGATGGATAGATGGTAAGGACAGAAATTTAGGTAGATAGATATATAAATAAAATAAATGAATTGATAGATAGATATATAGATTATATATATATTCCTGTTTGCAGAATCCATTAGGATCTACTTTAGTACGACCGGATCCTTAAGATAAAACCATACATTGACTAGAACCTATCAAGAAGGCAATCCTTTCAAAGTAACATGTGTAAAACATCCGGTTTAATTAAAAAATCCAGAGATTTTTTTTAACGAAAGAATAAGCAGGTGTAATGGTTTTAATGGGATTTCTACTCTGAAATTATCAATTATATTCGACTGCTTTTACTTCAACTTTATTTTAACTGTTTCACAATTTGGAAAAGAAATTCACATCTGAACTGAATTAAAATAGATGCAATGAGAAACAATAACAAATATTGATTCGGAATGCAATAACGCTCCCGGGGATCTTATCAACGGAATGAAAGAATCGCTTAAGGTAAAAGCGCCAGAGACGTAGAATCTACCATTATATCATCCATCCTCATAATGATCGCCGTTAACACCTCTATAGGAATGGTCATAGAATATCCTAGGAAACAAAGTAAGAAAAGCTCTTTAATTATTAGTTTCTTGAAAGAATATTGAACGACTTAACCTTTATACTGCATGCTTTAACAGCTCAACATTAACGTTAACTTAATGATCTATAATTTAGGATTATAACTTACAGTTTCAACTGTAGCATTGCCCTTATATTGGCCTTATAATTCAAGGGAATTTATATGATGAATACTTGGATTATAAGTGCTATGAGAGAAGAAGATCTAATAACTCAATTAATCAATTAATCAATCTAATTATCCATTAAACGTAATCGTGTGTTCGATCTAACATGCTAACCATTAGTTGGCTTAGATGATATTCTCTTGTGAAGCTAGGTTTTCTACATTACACAGTATACACAGTATATACAGTATATACAGTATATACAGTATATAGTACAGTATATACAGTATATACAGTATAAGTATACACATTATACAGTTTCTACAAAGTATTACACAGTCTTTGTGCAGTAGATAGATAGATATGTGGATGGATGGATGGATGGATAGATGGATAGATGGATAGATGGATGAATGAATAGATGGATGGATGAATGGATGGATGGATGGATGGACGAAATGGATGGATGGTTGAATGGATGGATGGATGGACGAAATGGATGGATGGATGGATGGATGGTTGGATGGATGGATGGATGCTTGGATACAATAGGTGGACGGATGGATAGATAGATGGATAGATAGTTAAATAGATGAATGGATGGATGGATGGATGGATGGACGAAATGGATGAATGGATGGGTGGATGAATGGATAGATGGATGGATGGATGGATGGATGGACGAAACGGATGAATGGATGGGTGGATGAATGGCTGGTCGGATGGATGGATGGATGCTTGGATACAATAGGTGGACGGATGGATAGATAGATGGATAGATAGATAGATAGATAGATACATAGAAAGATAAATACACATTGTTACCCAGATTGCAAAGAACGGTTTCAGTTGTTACAGTTTTATCGTGTCGTCGGGATCAATGAGTAGTTACGCCGTGCACCAATAGATGGCGCTATGCTTCAATAACACACATCGCGTGCTGGTTGTCCCTTTCTTCCGACTGTACTTAACTGAATTCCTGTACGTAGGATAAGAGCAATGTAATAAAGGATGGCATATGCAATTAGAATGGTCGATAACAGGCTTAGGGTTAGGGTTAGGATGATTGAAACAGGGCACAAGATGGCGGCCACCCACTGTAAACGTACCTTCGGCAGGGCTCTATAAACCATCTTTATATCTTACAATTTTTCCAACTTATAATTATCTCGCTTTAATTGTTAACTAGCCGTAAGGTAACATCACCGTTATTATGCTAATTGCAATTCCATAGAAAGCGTAAATTTGTTTTTTTTTTAACCAGAAACTAACAAATATTACAAGCGGAAATTCTCTAAGGATCGTTATGAAAGGCTTATATGAAAAGCCACGCACCGGCCTTTCCATTTAGCAGACGCCCACTAATTAAATTCTTTGAATTATTCTCCCCTACCTTGCTTATTCCATTTCTAATTAGCCACTTAATTACCTCTGTAAAAATGTTAAAAAATAAATTAAAGTTTATATGAGTCACGCCTATATATAGTCCGTTCGGACGTCACGCAATCAAGCTAGGCTCTAATTACGTAAATTCTATCATTAAATTATTGATGAACCTTGTAGTACGTTCTAGCCAATCAGATAAAAGTACAGTTAACCAATCGGGATTTTTTGTTGTAAGATAATGGTTTAGATTCCTATCTATCTACCTATTTGTCTAACTATCTGTCTATCTACCTAACGAACTATCTATAACTGACGTCATACTATCGGTGTTGGCGTTCAATGAGATTCTTAGTTTATTTGATTAGATGGGATTTCTCGACGACCCCGGGGGCATGTGTGTGTGTATGTGTCTGTGCGGACGGCAGTTGAAAAAGAGAAGCTTTTTGCACTCTGGCGTCGTAAACACATCCAACAGGCTTCTCCGGATGCCGTCCATTAAATGGAGAATGTCTCAACACACGAGCCGCCTTCTGTCGTCCTCGCTATTTGTTTACGAAACCTGATTTACGAACAAAGGAAAAAAAGGATTCAGTTGTAAAAGGATTTTGATTAATTTCAAATGAGCTTCTTCAGAAGCTTACTAAATATGTTAATTAATATTTATAAGTGTTTATGGAGATTTTTTAAGGAAGTTGCATAAAGGAACAATTGGGAAATTCATGTCGACTTTTTAGCTGACTACGTAGGCAAGCGAGTAGTTGACTTCGTCCCCCTCTTGTCTAATACTGAAGTTGACTTGGTAGTTAAAGTTCTAGTTGACTTTTTCTGTAAGCGACTTGGCAACTGACTTAGCAGTTGACTTAGTAGTTGACTTGTTAGTTACAGTTCTAGTTGCCTTTGTGAGCCACTTGGTAACTGACTTTGCAGTTGACTTGGTAGTCGACTTGGTTTTGTTAACTTAGTGGTCCACTTGATGGACGAGTTCAAATTGACTCAGTAGTTGACTTTAAAGTTAACGCTCCAGTTGACATTGTAGTTGACCTGATTACTAACTTGGTAATCGAATTGTTGGTTTACTTAGTAGTTGACTTGTTAGCTGACTTTACAGCTGACTTTAAAGTCGTCTTGGTAGTTGACTTTGAAGTTAACAGTTCAGTTTATATAGTTGACATGATAACTGACTTTGCTAATCGAGTTATTGGTTTGATTTAATAGTTGACTCAGTAGTTGACAAACACTTAACAGATGATGACTTGGAGGTTGACCTAATAGTTATATTTGCAGTGGACTTTGAAGTTGTCTTAGTAGTTGACTTAGTAGTTGACTTAGTTAACAGTCCAGTTGACATTGTATAGTTGACCCGGTAACTGACGTGGTAATGGAATTACTTGTTTACTTAATAATCGACTTAGTAGTTGTCTTAATAGTTGACTTAGTAGTTGACTTTGAAGTTGACATTGTGGTTGACCTAGTAAATTGGGTTACTTTTGACTTAGTAATTGCAAACACGCGTAAAAGTTGACCAAGAGGTTGACTTGACAGCTGACTTTGCAGCTGACTTTGAAGTTGTCTTAGTAGTTGACCTAGTAGCAGATTTTGAAATCAACACTTTGACAGATCACTTGACTCGGTTGTTGGCCCAACAAATTACGTTTGAACTATAGACCCTACGAATTCAATACGAAACCTTCAATTATCTCTCAAAACTATTCACATATCAATTAATTCTGATTAAGTAGACTCATCAATGGTTCTAGAACATTAAATATGTCTTAATCCTTGATGAATTGGAAGATTATTCTATACGAAACAGAGTTGTCATGCAGCGTACATTACGAACGATTACTGATGAGAACTCATTTAATAAGCAAGTGCAGATGGCGCCACTATCGCACGTCAAAGGTCACGTGATGTAATTGACTTCCAATGGGCGTTCGGCGATAAAAATCGACAACGCAAATGAGCTCCCGTTATGCTGCACGTTGGCGTTGATGCGAGTGTTCGACCGTGGCAACTTGAACCCAGCGTTTGGGCAATTTGCTTCCAGCTTTTCGCCAAACTTGGCAAAAGCGAAGGGGTGGGCGTCAGCAAAACGCGTTTGGCGAACTTTGGCCTTCGCCGAGTTGGGTATAAGTCGGCAAAGTTGCGACAAAATCTTGAGTCGTCTATCTGGAAGTTGAGACTTTTTGGGCTGATAAAGAACTTCCTATAGTCACTGTGCAGCTGACTTTGCAGTCGACTTTGTTGTTGACTTCCTGATTTGAACTGTAGTCAAATTTGAAACGAAGCGTTCAGCCGACTTCTTCTTGTAACTGTAGTTAACTTTGTAGTTGACTTCCAAGTCTGTAGTTGAGTTTGAAGATAACTTTTGTAGCCGTCTAGTGAACTTTGCAGTTGACTTTGCACTCAAGTTTGTTGGTGACTTCCTAGTTTGAACTGTTGTTGACTTTGAAGTATAGTTGACTTCATAATTGGAATTGTAGTTACTTTGTAGTTGACTTTGAAGCTAACTCCATAGTTGACTTCGTAGTTGGAATTGCAGTTAAGCTTGTAGTTGACTTCAAAGTCTGAACTGTAGCTGACTTTGAAGCTAACTTTGTAGTTGACTTCATGATTGGAACTAAATTGACTTTGTAGATGACTTTCAAGTTGGCTTCGCAGTCACCTCTCAAGTTCACTGTAAACTTGAATTTCAGTCGACTTTGGAAATTACAAATGTAGTTTACTATGGAGGCAACTTTAGCGGTTGAGATTATAGTTGACGTTGAGGTTGGCATTGTTGTTAGCTTTGAAGTCGACTTTCAAGTTGAATTTGTAATCAGCTGCGTAGTGTGACTTGCAGTTAACTTGAACGTTGACTTTGTAGTCGACTGCATAACTGGTTTTACATACAACTCTGTGTGCGACTTTGAAGTCGACTCTGTGGTCGATTTCCAAGTCAACTTCCTTTCCAACTTTTCGGAGGTGACTTTCCAAATGCAACCTTTTTCATAGTAGTTAACTCTTTACCGTCAATCAATGATCTTGTGTTTTACCGACACAACAAATGTCGACAACTAACCAACAACCTAACACAATTCCCAGGTGGTAAACAAACACCATAAATTCAAATACTTTACACAAAGTTAATTCTTTCTAGTCTATCAATGATCTCGTGTCTAGACTAGCGCTCATTTACCCGACACAACAAATGGCTCACAAACGATGTTGGACCGTGTTCAAGATGCTCGTTTATTTATTTGATGATTCAGTAGCAAGTCGTAGAAAGAACGAGAGAGAGAGAGAGAGAGAGATCAAAGCAAAGGCCAAAGCTCATGCACCAATCTAATTAGGACAACCAATCTTTCTCTCTTTCCTTCCTCTCTGTTTTAACTTCACTTTCCGCTTGCAGTGCCACCTTTGTGTTTGATGCATCATGCATCATGCAGCCCCCTACACATGTGCACTTACCACACATGTTACGTCACACTTGCGAAACGTAACCTCGACCTGCTGAACGACCTACTGCCAACCGTCTGCCTGCTGGATTTGGGACGATATCAGTCGTTTCAGCAGCCGGACTGGAACCAGACGTCTTACTCTCAATATATCTTTATTTTTTTAATTTAATTTTTTTAAAAATATATAATCGATCTATTTTTTTTCCTATAGCTGATCGAAGTTTCCGGAGCAGCGCTTCAGGAAACCATTTCCGTGTCCAAACTACGGAAGCAGTTGCAGGTGCAAAAAAAGCAACAGTAAGTCGACATGTTTGAGGATAAACTTGCTAAGTTTAAATTTTTTCTTAAATAGATTTTATTTGAAGGCTATCGCTCGCGTGATTGCCAAAGACCCTAGGAAAAGGTAAAAAAATAACAATAGAATAAGCATTAATATTAAAATAATTAACTTTAATAATTAAAGGACAGAACAGTTACACGTTCGTTGTATTAGCAACTATGAAAAATTAACAAAGATAGTTAAAATTACTGGTGTAATAGTATTGAAACGTGTATTACTGTCATAAATGTTTATGGTGATAACGTTAGGATGAATAATTAATAACCGTTCATTAGATAATAAGTAATTATGTGATTTTTGTACCAAATAAGCTATATCATTAAACTTATATATGTCCAGCACCTATAAGGAAATCTAGGGATCCCTTTCCTAGTATTTATACTGCTATGCTTCTATACATACTATTAGGTTGTAGTTATATTCTAGTAAGGTACTTTGGCTATTCCAGGGTCCTTAATAGGATCTTGTCTAGGTTTCGATTGATTATAGGTTCCCTATTTAGTCTACGGATTGATTAAGGCTAGTGTATATGGATAATTACTATGTCCAATAGCGCATTCCTGGGAGGAATAGCTAGAAGTGGGCCAGTTATAGGTTTCTTATAGAGTGACTTAGGTTAAGGTAGATTATGACTGTGTTTAACTAGATTCGCCTAGTCATTTGAGGGTTTGGAATAGACTTGATACAATAGGGTTTCACATGGGAAAGATATATACGGCTGCGCAATAGATTTATTACTAGTTCTCGTAAGCTTTTTAGCAAACCTGCAGCTGCTTAATGATTACTGAATACTACTGGTAGCTTCACTAGTACTGCTACTATTGCTGGATTGCTGCTGGTGCTACTTCTCCTACTACTCGACTACTACCTACTACTACTACTGCTGCTAATACTACTGCTAATACTACTGCTAATGCTGCTGGATTACTGCTGGTGCTACTACAGTTATTAGTACTATATCGTGCTGCTCTACTATTCTACTACTACTACTACTATTACTATCGCTATTCTGGTGCTGCTACTAGTACTACACTGCTAAAGGTACTAATATACTGCGCTAATACTGCGACTGCTACAAGTATTTCGACTGCTATAAATATTACTGCTACTTTAATAGTGTGCTAATACTGCTATTGCTACTGCTACTACTACTACTACTGCTAGGTAAATGTGTACTACTACTACTACTACTACTGCTAGGTAAATGTGTACCACTACTACTGCTAATACTACTGCTACTACTGCTACTGCTACTACTACTACTGTACTACTACTACTACTACTACTGCTAGGTAAATGTGTACTACTACTACTGCTACTACTGCTACTACTGCTACTACTACTGCTAGGTAAATGTGTACTACTACTTCTACTACTACTACTGCTACTGCTAGGTAAATGTGTACTACTACTACTGCTAATACTACTGCTACTACTGCTACTACTACTACTACTACTACTACTACTACTACTACTACTACTGCTGCTACTACTACTACTGCTGCTACTACTACTACTACTACTACTGCTACTACTATACCATACTTATACCAGCATTATAACCACGATTACCATAGTAACCACCACGGCAGCTTTCACTGTTTCAACAGCCGATACAACCAATCGTGATGCTTACTAACAAAGAAAAAATCATTCTTAGTTTTACCCAAATTATCCAGCTAACGGGAAAATAGCACGACAGCAAAGGTTTCTTTCCTTTTCCCTAACTAACGCTTGCAATGGTCGACTCGCTTTTACGACTGATTTTTTCCCTCCGGTTGTTACTAGTTTTTTACTTGAAGGAGACCATCGTTCGGGCGCCGCTAGAGTTGAAGCGTCGGCGCCGGGCGTCGTCGGGCGTCGTCGATGCGATCCTCACATAAGAATCGACCTGGCCCATCGCTATAACAGTCCAGATCTGTGGCAGCGAGCGGTTCGGTCGTCACGTATTCTGTTCCTGCTTCACCGAGTACAATCCCTGGCTATTGCCAAGTAACCCGTCGACCGATTCTTGATTCAACAAATAGCGTGGGAGCTCCCAAAGACTCTAGTGTTTAACAACCTGCTGCTTCCTCTACAGATTAACACTGATTACGGGGATTTCTATTGGCTAATTATCGATTCCAAGTCTCATCGATCGACACATTCCTCCAATCTATACCCTCCCGCCGCTGGCTATTGGCAGTTTCAAGAGAACATGGGGAAGAAACACTCGAAACTGAAACAGGAGACCATCGACAAACTCATCAAGGACACTTACTGTAAGTATAACCATTTCTGAACCACTTCAACTTCTTAATTTTTTTTAATTCATTCAAATTATGTAATCGTGACATTTGATTAAATATTTCAAGAATGTGTAACAGTAATTTGGATGGCTCGTAGCCGGAGTAATTCTAGACAAGTTAATAAGATATTCTTCGATCTAATTGCGTATCTATGCGCGCTTGACATGATTCCCGTGGGATTGAATCCAACATAAAATCCAACTTTGGTACTTTTTCGTTTTGAAGATACTGCGAAACAGACGGTTCTAGTTTTCAGCTTTCTTCATTTACAAGTTAATTCATTTGATTAAAAGTTAAATAACCTGACTATAGACTTCAATATGTAATGTTCTTAGAAAATCGAACAGGCGATTTCGCGCATATCATTACCAGTTGCTTAATTTTCACATAATACGATTTCAGTTTAAAGTATTTTAGCTCTCTACACAGTTTCCTTCTAATTTCATTACATTAATACTAATCTTTGATTGAAGTTAGTTTAAAAATCAGCATACTAAGATATTAATCATTGATACAATTGTCATACAAGGTTAAGTGAAGAGTGCTGTGCGACTCTGGAAGTCTTATAATTCTGACAAAGTAGCAGCCCGGCACGAGTTTCTACTCGACGAGGGCTAGTCGTAAACATGTTCAATAAAAACCGAGCTTATTATATTGGTGCGCCCTAAATGATCTCACGGATGTGTTAGCGATATTTCATTAAATATATTTATTTTCTATCAGGGAAAGACGAGAAGCTTTTAGACTAATTGAATAGTCCGAACCGGCTTAAAGCTACACCGCGATATATACTGATGGTTATATACTTATAAAGTAAGCATCCATATCAACCTTAATCCTCTTATATATATGCTAAACTGCTTTATATATTATGTCAATATAACGTTTTAATTATAATGGTTAATTAATTAGTTAATTAGGCAAACTAATGAGACTGATTGGTCGTTGTATAAATAGCACCATTGAAGCTAGATGTTACTTAATCATCCAGTTAGCTTTAACAGTTATTCAACTAATCTGCTTCATTTCAGTCTTAACAATCTAATTTCGATAATCTTAGTAACTATACTGATTAACCTGGTTAGCAATTAGCTGATCAATCAGTTTCATGAATTGACTAGCTACTTAGTTAGCAAAGTGCAATCTTAAACTTATCCAGTTTGGTTACTAGTCGAATCCACCGTTTTACATCACACGTACAATAGACAACCATATCTTATATTCAAACTAGTCTCTACTAGTCAACTAGCTAACATATTTCAATCAATTCTTATTTAAATTCACTGAAACTAAAAGCCTAGAGCGAAAAAAAAACAAATAGCAAAGAATCGAAAAAAATCAAAAATTTCAGGAATTTATTATGGCAAAACTAATTAATCTACGTAAGTGAAACTTGGTGAGTGCATTAAGTAGAACTAGGTCTATACCTAGTATTTTTTTGGTTGCTATATCTTTGAAAACTTAGGAGCAGGAAGCAATCAACTCTTCCCCGGCAATTCTTTTTGTAAACCCTAAAGACTGTCCTAATTAGCAGATTCCGATTGAAGTCCATGCAGCAGCATCTCAATGAATAAACAGCGTAATTTAGCGGCATAGTCCGGAAGCTACAGTAGTAAAGCCTCTTGTGATAAGACTAGCAATTACCACTGGTGTTGGTGCATACTAAGGGGAGATGCTAGCAAGACTCTTGTTTGGACGCACCAAGTAAACATGGCCGACTAATTGCTTCGTTAAACTCTCGGGCGCTCGCTTGAGGATATCTGATTCAAAGCACGTGTCATCAAAAACCCCTTTCCCCCCGTTGTCGTAAACTCTGGATAGTCGACCCTGAACTGTATCGATTCATCATAGTTTCCATATTATCGATACCAAGGTGATATGATATTATCAAATCACCAGTGAACCACCACCTATTGTGATAGTTTGACCGTGAAGTGGGTAGTAAGCTTGAGATTTTTACTTAAACCTTGTATGCTCCCACTGCGGCCTGGCTAATTGTCTGCTAATGTTCGTAATTACGAAAGCTCCCAAACAAAGACGGGCTTGATGAACAGTCAATCCATCAAAAAGAAGTGTTCCGAGGAGCAGCATCTCCTTCTTGTAGATTACCGTCGCCTGGTTTTGACAGGAGCTCCTCTTCAACAAAGACCCTGGACCTTTGATACCATCTTATTATTCTTCGGCATAACCACTTATCTACGAAACCCAATTTACATGGAAAGCGGTAGATCATTTTAGATCTTCCGAAAACTCATCTGTATATACTCGAGAATGAATAACACAGTTGTATCAAGTTTTGTACCAACGCAGTTTATATAAGATAAAACTACCATATGGGGCCTTGTGTTTTAAAAGTGTCCGCCATCTTGACGGCTTGACGATCAGTTGATCATCTTTAAGATGGGAAGTTATTATCGTAATTTCTCTCACGTTATTGTAACTAATACGGAAGAATAGGTTATTTTGGCGTGGATTCATGTTTTATGACATGATTGAAATTAAAAATGGTTTATGAAAGGTAAACGGTAGTGGATAGATAGATAGATAGATAGATAGATAGATAGATAGATAGATAGATAGACAGATAGATAGATAGATAGATAGATAGATAGATAGATAGATAGATAGATAGATAGACAGATAAGAAGACTGACAGAGACAGATAGACACACAGACAGGAAAATAAAACCTTATATGGATAGTTCCGTGACGTGACGTCATATTGCATATGTTACGTTAACAGACGAATGGTCTCGAATTCCGAAATGAAAAAATACTGGCCATTAACAAATCTCCATCCTCAAGCAAAACCGCTGTGTAAGATACCATCTCTCTCTCTCTGTACATTCACATCGTTCTTCGGTGTATGTTCATGTATGTCTAAGGAATGCGGGGTATGGGATGTAGTGCCGTCTTGAGCCCAAAAAAGGGTTCTGAATGGCGGGCAATAGTAGTAATTCCGTAATGTTTAAGATTTTATTCTAGCAAAAATAACAAGCCGATTCAAATGAAACTTACTGATTACATTAAGTACAACTAGGTCTACAAACACAATTTTTTTGGTTGCTATATCTTTGAAAGTATAGGAGTGGTAAGCAATCAACTTTTACCCCGGCAAGATCTCTTCTTTGGAGGGCTGTACGGTCCTATCCCCCGGCCGCAGCGCACTACAGTGATTATACTGCGGGGATGTGAAAGTACGAGCAGGGGAACATCGATTAGGTCGAGAGTATGGAGGCACGCTAACGCCATCCACATAAACATTGGCTGCAAAACGACGGAGGGGGTTCCAAGCGCAGGGCCGCCTCCACTCCATCCCCGTGTTTCATAATGCAAAGTCGCGTGACCGCAAAGCTTGCGATCGAGATCGATATTCCATACATGAAGGCTACACATACATACGTACACACTCGTGTACATTCCGTATGGCTTTATTTATTAGACTCGTTCGATTTGACACGAATGGCCCAAATCTCCCGGTGCAACACACCGAGGTCCTGTTGGGCGATATCGAAAATCTTTACATTTTTGATGCATCGTAAAAGATATAGTTGATTTTTTTCTCTTCCGTTCCCGTCCATCGAAGAATCTCAGCTCAGCTACTGTATGCAAGATCTATCTATCTATCTATCTATCTATCTATCTTTCTACCTATCTATCTATCTATCTATGTGTTTAATGACAGTGTGTTACTTACGCCATGCAATTTGAAAATCATGAACCCCTCGGCGATCAAACACGGGATATGTAAACTGGCACATATGAAACCGTTGTCAACATAGGACTTGTCATTTCCCCGATGGGAATTCTAATTACCCTCCAACTTGATTACCCAGACTGGATCCGACGACCAAGATTCGCACAAGTTATTTGCACGAAGCCCGAGCTTTTCGACGCTTATTCCAAGTTGGGCGAAAGTGAGGCCAGTCGATCGAAACGGTTCCAAGTTTCATCCAAAGATTGTTTGTTAAGCCCTCGACTTGACCAGAAGTTTTGGCACGAAAGAAGGAAACAGGCTACGGTAGATCCTTCATACTACGATGTGGATATATAGTTTTGCAATCTACAAAAAATCTCCTGTCTAAAACTTCTTTCTGACTTATCTATCAACCTATTAATCTATTTTTCTACTCGTCTGTCTACCTACCTATCAATCTGTCTATCTGATTACCTATCTATCTATCTATCTGTCTATCTCTATCCATTTATGCAACCATCTAACTATCTATCTATCTATCTATCTATCTATCTATCTATATATCTATTTATCTATCTATCTATCTACCTACCTATCAATCTGTCTATCTGATTACCTATCTATCTATCTATCTGTCTATCTATCTATCTGTCTATCTATCTATCTATCTATCTAACTATCTATCTATTATCTATCTATCTATCTATCTATCTATCTATCTATCCATCTATCTATCTATCTATCTATCTATCTATCTATCTATCTATCTATCTATCTATCTATCTATCTATCTATCAGGAAGGCGTCTTCACGTATTCGCTATTTTGAATTGTCAAGTAATTGATATGTGGTGAACGATACGGGAACAAACAAAACCAGGTGATGAATTCATCGTACGTTTCGCATGAAGCCAATCTCTGGAGGATTATGATACCAAGGCATGCAGCCCGGCACTCATAACAGACACTGTAAAAGAACGCCACGGATATAAACGTTAGGAAAGGCGCCAGTAATAAAGGACAAGTAATAGGCTCTCGTGCTCGAGACTACTTTGATAGTCGTGCGTTGTAAGCGGGGATACATTTAGGCCTTACCCGGCACTGAAAAGAATGGCTGATTGATATTAATTAACGTGAAGGACAGTGGTATATGTTTGCGTTGGAATTCCGAACGTCAGTCTGGAAGATATATAGATATTTAGATAGACTGGTTAGAGAGGTGGATGGATAGATTAACGGATAGATTAGATAGACAGTTAGATAGACTGATAGGTAGATAGGCAGATAGATAGATAGATAGATACATAGATAGTGTGATGCCTAATTCTGGGACGGGGGCGAGAATTAGCACCACGATCTGAAGTACTCAATAAAGACCAACAAATTGTTTTCAGACAAACTGTATTGAGTACACACAAGAGCCTAGGGCTCAAGGACCTTGTACCTTTGGACACTGGGTCTTTCAAAGACCCCTACTCTGAGCGCGACTTCNGATGGATGGATGGATGGATGGATGGATGGATGGATGGATGGATGGATGGATGGACAGACAGATAGATAGATAGACAGACTTGTAGGTTAAGTATGGAACGTTAACAAGGGGAGAAAGAGATCGACTGAAATAATATACAGATACAACAAATATATAAAATAGCTAGATAGATTCACCACAGACAAATTAATACGAAACCGTCACTGCCCAAACAAATCCAGCAACGCGATGATAATACCGACACATAACAGTAAGGGGAACGGTTCAGTTTAAGGGGAAAAGTACACAAATTACGCCCTTGCGTGTGCAGTACATTGCTGTTTGTATGTCTTTTCTACGTGCTTTCGCCCGCCGAATTAGTCGATACAACTGAGTATTTTTCACTCTTTTTCCCCCCTTTATACCGGATTTCTGGAAAGCAAAGCGCGCATTAATCATACCGGTCACGATATACTCGACAGTAGATGGTAAACCTAACATTGGGGAAAAAAATAAATATTAAATAATAAAAATAGTAGCAATTTTGAAAATAAATAAATAACGTAAATAAAAACAAATGAAATTATATAAGCCTACCTGTCTATCTATCTGTCTATCTATCTATCTATCTATCTATCTATCTATCTATCTATCTATCTATCTATCTATCTATCTGCCTATCTAACTATCAGTCTATTTAACTATCTATCTATCATCTATCTATCTAATACAGCTTGGAAAATTAAAGGATGTTCAAAACTTTTCAATAGCACGAGCATGAACAAACTATAGCACGACGTAATTATAACTTTTTTTTCCCATATCCCTTGCTAATCTGCACGACGAAACTTGTTCTAGGCCATGATCGCATTATAACTTTAGGACCAGAACTTGGGTGCTTTTAAAAAGTAGTGTGCGCCTACACACGGCTATAATTGAATGGCCACGTCTATGCGGGAACTTTTCTCTTGTCGTGTCGTGTCGTGTTGGCATTTTGGTTGGTGAGGGGCACGTTGGATAAAAGAAACGCGCATTGCAGTGAACTCGAGAGGACAAGGCAATTTTACAACACGAAACGACGTACTTTACACTAGTGTGATACAGATATATACATTCGTTGATGTCACGAAGTATAGTGCAAGCGTTCGCCTACGCACACGTACACATGCACACTCGACTGTCAGCACGAGAGTAAACTACAGATTTGGTTTCAGACATCTTTACAACGTATTAGTACCTGAATTTATTGCGCAATCCAATCTGGAACAGTGAATCGACCAGAATTTGTTAGTTTATTTGTTGAACTCAAGGAACATGTACCTTCTTGATGTATCTACCTAAATGTCTCCCCAGCTACCTACTTGCCTTTCGATCTACCCATGTATCTATACGTACTTAACTATCATCTGTCTATCTATCTATTTCCTTTGATGGTTTGATTGTATAATTTACAAATCGTAGATTGAAGATGAATATTAGAAGCTCGACATCCATTTCAAAGATTATAAGCCTACTGATATATCTACCTAAATGTCTATCTAGCTACCTATGTATCTACCTACGTACCTATCTACCTACGTACCTATCTACCTATCTACCTATGAACCAATCTATCTAGCCATGCATCTATATGTACTTCTCTAATTATCTGTCTATCTATCTACTTCCATTTGGTAGTTTGATTGTAGATTACAGATAGCGTAGATTTCCTTAACGTTAGATACTCGACATCCTTTTTCAAACAGTAAAAGCCGGATAATACATCTACCTATCTACCTATCTACCTATCTAACTACCTACCAATTTACCTATTTACCCATCTACCTAAACCTATTCCAACTATCTACCCATGTACCATCTACCTATCCACCTACCTACTATTCTACCTATCTACCTATCTACCTATCTACCTACCTACCTATCTATTTATCTACCAATCTACCAATTTACATATTTACCCATCTACCTATTCTACCTATTCTACCTATTCTACCTATTCCACCTATCTACCTATCTACCAGTCTAGCAATCTACCTATCTGCCTACCTACCTATTTTACCTAACTACCTATCAACCTATCTGCCTATCTACCTATATGTCTTTCTGCCTAACTGCCTGTCTGCCTATCTACTTATCTACCGAACTTCCTATGTACCCATCAAGCTATCGACCTATATGTCTACCTTACCTATGTATATCTATATGTACTTACCAATTATCTGTCTAACTTTCTACCTTTACTTTCGTGAAAAATTAGTCTTTTTTCATACTATTGTTAGCTACTAGTAATACATCTAATAGCATTGCGACACTCCTAGGCTTAAAGTTCTGGCAGGCCCGTGCATCACGCATGGATCTTTTTAATAACTCACTACATGATTCAACCAAACCAGCTCTTTTTCATTCTGCGTACTTGTCAATAAAATAAGGGTGCGTTTACATTTACACGCACTTGACGTGTGCCACTACTGTACAGTAATATCTTTTGTTAAATTACTAGTAAACTAAGTATATTACAGTTATTTATATTATAATTAAAGTACTAGGAATCTGAAGATAGGATGCGTAGGAAGCAGCTGTAGGCTTCAAAAGTCGACTCATTACGATCAAAATGGCAAAAAACTGACGTCGATGTTATCGAAACTTAAGAAGACTTTGTTTCTTCCAGCGTAATTTCAGTAAGTTACTTAAAGCAGCAATAATGTTATTCCAGTATAGAGATGGGAACGATTCGCCAAGTTCAGCAATCACGTATACAAGAAAAGCAAAATATCCTGGTAACCAGGAAAAAGTACAGGAAAAAGACGGTGTTGTTCCGGTTTGCCTCACGAGGGTCTTTCTTTATGCTCTGTACCTATATAAAGCTGAAACAACAATTCAGCAACTTTTCTGCTACACTCTATACATTTCAAACAGTCTCCTGGCTATGAAAGATACCCTGTCTTGATGGTACAAAGGAAATATTCATGAAGTATCTTGGCTAAATCTACGACATTGCTGTAGATGGAGATTAAAGGAATTCCCTCAAGAATTTGTGAGAAGTGAACGGAGAAGTTGGTAGTAAGACGATCATGCTCATCAACTTTTCAGGAACGACATCCCGGCTCACATTCCGCGTAGCCCCATGTACGAGACAAACACATGTGTAGGTTCTAGTAAATATTTTATTTCTAGCCAGCTTACTTGAAATTGCAGTCTAGTCAGGTCGGCCTCTTGGCTATCAGTGAATAGTTAGGGCAGTAGGATGGGATAGAACTAGCTGAAAAGTGAAATTTTATTGGGAGATAGCAGCTTGGCTATGTTAAATCAAATGCACTTGCTATGTTCTATGTTCCATAGCAGATATGTCTATCTATCTATACAGATATATAGATCGATAGACAGATAGATAGATGGATAGATAGATAGGTAGAGACATAGTCAGATGGATAGATAGAGAGAAAGAGAGATATACAGATAGATAGATAAATCGGTCGATCGATTGATAGATAGATAGGGATTTAGATAGGTAGATACACAGTCAGACAGATAGATAGACACATAGATAAACAGATATAGATACATACATACATAGATACATAGACACATACATACATAGATAGATAGATGGATAGAAACAGATAGTACAGGACAGATAGATAGATAGACAGCTACATAGACACGTAGATAGATAGATGGATGGGATGAGTGGATTTTCTCTTCTACGTTACCCCATCCGACAAGGGAAAGCATTCGAATTAATGATAAGAGCCACGTCGATATAGCATAATCTAGTGTGGAAAAGCGGACTATAACCCAAACTTCAAGATTAATGGTTAATACAAGATATTGGATAACCGATTCACATCATGGCACCCCATCTCAGTATAGCGCAACCTAGTGGATAGACATAGAAATCAACGGTTATTCTACGTTTGTCATCTTATATGACGGTTTTAATAGATTTCGACCTTGAAAGTTAAATTTAAACTTACTTCATCTCTATTTCATTACATTGCAATTAAATTTTTTTTTATTAATGTAATTAAACGTTGACTGATCTTATGCCGGTTTACCCAACGCCATCTAGTGGTGATTTTTCGAACTAAATAATCCGTATTTCGGTGAATCAAAGATTCACGTCATATAACTTTTGTTTCTTTTCCACTTAATTTGTCGAAACTATTGATTCCATCACTGTCATAATATTAATGCTATTATGATTGTAACTCTAATTAATAAGCTGAGATGATTTTACTAATTAAGATTTTCAAAAAAAAAGGTCCGTCTGCCATTACTTCATCCGTTGGGATGTATCGCGTGTGACTTCTTCTCCTGATTACCTTCGATGAGGCGTTTCCACTGTATTTATTTTCTTTGGTTGTTTTGTTGGATTACCTCGCAAAGAATCCCACAGGATCGCACGTATTCGTTAGCTTTTTTCCTATATCCTGCCAGTCTATGTAGCACGAGGGCAAATGAAGATAAACACGTACAATTGACTTGTCGTTATTACATCACAATTTACCTTACCGTCCTCCCTTGTGGCGGCAAATACTTCGATTAGCTCGCAAAGTGGAACGTTCACACCGATTCACCGAAAACTTCGACAAAAAAAATCGTCAGATAAATTACTGTAATTGCATAGATAGATAGATAGATAGATAGATAGATAGATAGATAGATAGACAGACAGATAGATAGATATAATAGATAGATAGATAGATAGATAGATAGATAGATAGATAGATAGATAGATAGATAGATAGATAGATAGATAGATAGATAGATAGATAGATAGATAGATTGATTGATAGATAGATCGATAGATAGATAGATGGATGGATAGATAGATAGATGGATGGATAGATAGATAGATAGATAGATAGATGGATGGATAGATAGATAGATAGATAGATAGATAGATAGATAGATAGATAGATAGATAGATAGATAGATAGATAGATAGATAGATAGATAGATAGATAGATTAGATGGATAGATACACAGAGAGGCAGATAGATAGATAGGTAAGTAGATAGATAGATAGATAGCTAAACAGATAGATAAACAGATAGGTAGACTGATAAATAGGTAGATATATTGATAGATAGATAGATAGATACTGAAGATTCCTGACTTGTCATATCATCTCTGCTAATGCCTTAATTTGAATGGTTGTAAAATGATTCAACTGAATGAAAAGTTAAGTTTGTGACATCATTAACACGGTGTTCTTTTTCTTTTCTATTTTCAGTCTCCGAGAAGGAAATCAGACAATGGTAAGTTGGCATTTTGCTTTTTTCTTAAATCTTGTGTCTTTTTCTCCACGGCATGTCATCCGTGTTATACTTTGCCGCGGTGACAGTTGATTAAAGCCACAAAGCCCCCTTGCTCGAGGATCCTACTTTCAGTCGAAACAGCCCAAGCGGAGTTATAATGAAACGGAGTATATGCTTTTGACAAATGTAGCTGACAAGACGTGGCATTTTACTTATCGTCAGAATGTGCAGCAAACCGGAAAACTTGCTGAGGATGTGTGTCTTCTACAGGCCATAAACAATAGATACACCCCCTCTTCTTCCCTGTCCTATATCCTATCTCCTTTCTATACACCACTTGAGTTTAAGCAGTTATCCAACTCCCAAAGTCAATTAAGTGTAATGTGTTTATGCCGATTACCGGCATATATATACCTCTTATATCTATCTACTTTCTACCTTTGCGATTAAGAAATTTTCCATCTTATTCAAGTTCATCAAGTTCTATACGGTGATGTTCTGTCCTAACCTCACGAGCTGAACTGCGACTATAATTAAGGACCAAAATTACATTTTAATAATAAGAATTTTAAAAAATTAAAATGAAAAGTTAAACTAAAGATAATTTAGGACAGAAACAACCCCTTTTTTAAGACATGCGACTAAATTTTATTGATTTGCCTGGTGCCCGGCGCCTGCTGGGCCCTCTGGCTGTACTCGTATAACAAGAAAGAACCTCTCGCGGGATTCCGATCCTTGCCTGACATTCGCTATACTTCTTCTACAACGTCTTTTCTGCTTAAGGGGATGTGCTCTGTTGTAGGCACAAGTAATTTTCAACCAGCAGGTCTATACCAGCAGTTGAACCAGCTCTGGTTCCAGTCTGCTGGTTGCTGATGGCGGCAGGCGGGGCTGCTGGAACTGCTAACATTCGCCTAAATCCAGCAGGTAGACGGTTAGCAGTAGGTCGTTCAGCAGGGCCCTCGACCATAGCTGGTTTTTGCATCGAGTATCCCTGGATTTCAGGACAATTGTTAAACGATAAGCCAGACGATGCAAACTATATCCGCTGTTTTGAAAATCTAGATGATAGATTTTACCGTGATGGTTTTATTGTTGAACAGTTCTGTCATATGAATCCTTGTCATCTTAAACAGTTCTGAAAACGATCTTATACAATGAGGTTAGTAATACTATATGAATGAGTCATCCATATTATGGGTGAATATGTAGCAAGATTAAAAAGGTATCATTGTAGGACTTTTTTTAATATTTGATTTGAAATTTTAATCTTCAAACTATCAGACATTATTTCAAGTTTTCTAGTCGAATTTGATGGCATACATTTAAACCCATGTTAATCTTAACATAAGCATGGCTTCTCCTTAACTGTAATTGCCTATACCCGACATTGGTAGTAATTGTTTCAATATCTAAAGCTAGAGGAGCTGAAGAAAAACCTCCAGAGGCGGAGCCTCGCATAGCCCGAGGCTATAACAGTTTCTTTTAGGTTAAAGAATAGTAGCCAGTAGCCGCCATGTTGGTGAAGGATTTGACGATTTAAGTGTTCATTTAATTTTCTTTGAAAATGTATTAGTAAGTTAGTTATATTGACGTTTAATTGACATATTCCTTGACTTTAGATAAATAGATAGATAGACAGACAGACAGATACATAGACAGATAGATAGATAGATATATAGTAAAATATACGTATAGATGGGAAGATAGACAGATAGACAGATAGACAGATAGTTAGATAGACAGATGACAGATCGACAGAAAGATAAATAGATATATAGATAGCTAGATAGATAGATAGATAGATAGATAGGCAGATAGATAGATAGTAAAACGGACATAAATGGACAGATAGACAGATAGTTAGATAGACAGAGGACAGATAAACAGATAGATAGATAGACAGAGAGAAGGATAGAAAGATATATAGTTAGACAGATAGACAGGAAGATTGACAGATAGACAGCTAGACAGATAGACAGATAGACAGCTAGATAGATAGGTAGATAGAGTGACAAATAGATAGACAAATAGACAGCTGGATAGATTTACGGATACACAGACCATTGTCAGGCCTTTTTTTCCAAAACTCCTCGGTTTCCATCACTTTCATCAAAGTTTATCCATCTCCATACCAATCCCAAGTAAAGGTCATTTTGGCACAAGAGTAATCTGTAGTTGCCACCGCTAGGGGCCTTAATTTTGCATAAAAAGTCGGACAAAACTGTGGCCATTTGTCTGCTGGTGCGCAGTTTGGGCAAAAGAGGCGAGGGGGAGCGTTTGTGCAGTTGGAGCACGTCTGTCGTTTTTACTTTACGGCTGCCATCGTTTAGAAGCTTAGCCCGTCACGAGTTGGTGGCTCTTTTCGCAAGGCACACGGGCATAATTTACAGCTTTTTTTTACGCCACAGCTATTGACACAAAAGACACAACGAGGCTCTCGCGTTCAGGAAAACAATATTTGATTTTTTTTCTGGTTTATCTTTAACAGAAAAAGGGGGGAAAGTCTATACTCTCACCGAAACCATGGTAAATAGAAACAGAGAAACACCACTCCTCAGCAAATATGTCGCACCAGAGCGAATAAGCAAACACACACAAGTCAAGATTCTGTTATTTTATTTCTCTATTTCATTCGTTTGTTCTCTTTTGTAGGAAATTCAAGGTAATCATTAGATAAATAACAAAAACGTGATTAGTTTTAGCTCAAATTGTTTCATTTGTTTCGAATGCTACTCAAAAGACTACCGGTGATATTAAATCGGTAGATAGAAATAGATAGATAAAGTAGATATATGATAGATAGATGGATAGATAGGTAGACATACAGATAGATAGATATAGGTAGATAGATAGAGGTAGATAGATAGATAGATAGATAGATAGATAGATAGATAGATAGATAGATAGATAGATAGATAGATAGATAGGTAGGTAGACAGACAGATAGGTAGGTAGGTAGATAGACAGATAGGTGGAAGTAATGCAACATAAGTAATGCTAATTAGATTCTAATATGCGTGGTTTAATTTACTTTAAATATATTAAATATGTTTTATATAATATATATGTTATAGTCAAGTTTCTACTGTAACGTCTCTTTGAATTGGAATTCACTGCTTAATACGAAAGTCATAATATCTGCTGTTTAATTGCAATTTACACACTCAGACAGGATAAACATTCATGGGAAATCTTGAGTTTCTGTTTTGTAGTAGGCCCAACGTTTAGTAAACTTCCTGTTCAATAAACAGTTGTTAAACATATTCATCGGGATGCAATAAATCATCTCAATGACGAAGAAAAGCTGACTGATATTGTTTTGTCTACGAGTTTCTTATATGTTGACGAGCGCCAATTATATACCACGGAGCATTATGCAGTTACAGATTATACAATTAAATTACAGTTTATACAATCCTCCTTTTATCATATATTTGCTTTTCTCCGTGATTCATATTTCTGCAGAAACTCAAATTAACCAAATTAGCAAAGACTCAGCTGTAAATTAAACATAAACCTGGTTCAGTTATGGTTAGTAGCTATTAGCAGCCTGTTAGTAGCTTGGTAGGTAGTTAGTCGTTTCAATAGCTATAAGTTTTCAGCGGTATACTTCATTTGGTTAACTGAGTAATTTGTAGTATTGAGACGTCGTCAACTGTCAACTTTGATTGTTTTCGTAGCATTTAGATTTCTGTTCGAATATTACATTCGGTAATGAGGTAACAGTTGACGTAATTAAATTAATTTACAAATGTAAAGTTTTATTATTCAAAAATTTGAGTTGTTGACCCATTAAGCACTGTAGTAGTAGTAGATGGTATAGATAGGTAGGTTATTTAGTAGTTTGGTAGGCAGGTGCGAGATAGTTGATTTAGTACCTTCGGTCATTTACGTACTGTAGATAGTATTGCAGACTTCATGTGAATCATATTGATATCAGTTAACCAAATCATATAATCAAACTTTCTCTTTGCCTATTTATCTGTTAACTAGCTATCCAGCTATCTATTCATCCAACTAGCTATTTATCTATCTATTTACCCAACTATCACGCCTAGCTATCAGTCTATATATACGACATGGTTAGATACACAAACACGTCTCTTGCTAGAGGTTTAAAACCTCAAACTGTAAAACACTCGATTTCGCAGCAGTATATACTAATAACCTTGGTCGTTAATGTAGTGCATAGATATAAAGTATTGCGTATTTCATTAGTGATACCAGTTAACCAAATCATTTTAATCAGTCAAATCTTATTATTATATAACCTTTAACTTTCTCTTTACTCCTTTGATTGTCTATCTAACTGGTTCAGCCTTATATACATTTAACTAACTTTTAATCTATCTACTTATCCAACTATCAACCTCTATACGACATCGTTAGATACACAAACAGTTTCTCCCTTGCCAGAGGTTGAAAACTGCACTGCCCATAAAACGGGATTCATAAAAACATGCTGTCAATCCCCGTATGCCATCAATGAGAGGAAATCCCAGTAGTAAAAAGAGCTGAGATTGCACGTTAGCCCATACCTTTGCTAGCAGGCTATATAACCCGGTTAATACTCTGTTAGGCAGCCAATAAGTTGGCCTTTGGAGCTTTTGTAAGACACTCTTCAGAGACGTCATTCAGTAGGGGAAAAAAGCAACACTTGGCTACGCTCTCCACATTTAATTAGAACCGTATAACGACGTACTCGTAGTGAAGAGTTATAGCGCCGAATCCCTACTTCAGAGGGTCATAATCAAAGGGGGGTTTAGAACGACACTTCTCCAGTAGCAACTAACGTACTTCAAATGCATATAGTTATCAATCGAAAACATAATTAAATTGATACTAAGAAATGTACTATGCTCTATTAAATTTAAAATGCATACTATAGCATATACTAAAGATTAAAGGCAAGTAGGGTAGACAGTCAGTCAGATAGATAAATGAAATGATAGACAGACAGATAGATAGCTTATAAACAGACAGATAGATAGATAGACTATAGACATACAGACAGATAGATAGATACATAGTTAGATAGATAGATAGGTAGATGGATGGATAGATAGATAGATAGACAGACAGACAGACAGACAGATAGATGGATAGGTAGATGATAGACAGACAGACAGATGGACAGATAATTATATAGACAGAGAGAGAGAGAGAGAGAGATATATATATATATATAAATAGATAGATAGATAGAAAGGTAGAAAGATAAATATATAGAAAGATAGATAGATGGACAGACAGACAGACAGACAGATAGATAGATAGACAGATAGATAGACAGACAGAAAGATAGATAGATAGACAGATAGATAGACAGACAGACAGACAGACAGACAGATAGACAGATAAGTAGATAAATAGATAGAAGACAGACAGATAGACAGATAGAAAGACAGATAGATTAGATAGATAAATAGGTACACATAAAGACGGATAGATAGATACATAAAATAGTTAGGAATAGGTAGGTTGGTAGACAAGTAGGTAGATAGATAGTATATCACATGTAGGTACTGAGCACTATATCCTTATAACTAGACTGATGTAAACTAAAAATACGTCTTCCCAGTCTTCTTTTATTCCAGTACTTACTTTGTCGAGTTTTCATCTCTAGCTGTTTTGATTCCTGTTTTATTTTTGCTTATGTCTTCTTTATTTTATTTTGTTCTATTTTCTATACACAAGGTTTTCATTTTGAGGTTCTGCCAACCCCCATGGGTCGTAATCAGAGCTTTCGAGTGCAGCAGGGCCACAAGATTACAGTTTACTGCTATTGCATTTCTGGCTGTGAATCCCCGCGAACCATCAAAACATCGACTCGAATAAGAAACACAACGACCAACCTGGAATGCATTCACCAAAACACAAAAGACTTTGTGTGTATGTGTGTCTTGAAAGGCAAATAGAACAGATTGACGGCCTTTTCACCAATAGGACGGTTACAATAACCAATGGTATGAATCTGATTTCAATAGTCAATATGCAGATTTTTAAGAGCCTGATTTTTTATTAGTAAAACAATAATTTGTTATTTATTATGTTTAAACATAAAATATGTAATGGTAATTACTTTACTATTGGAATTGTGATAAACCTTATAAAGAACGTACAAACAACCAATTTCCAGCAGGATTTGCACAGCACCTTTCTAAGATAGTTATACAAGAACCTGATTGATTATACGAATAGTTGATTACTGACATGTTTTACAGCTATAATGACGAAACATTTGCATCGATTCAGTATTTCAAATCGTTCGGTAATATTTCTGGTGAATCTGGGCATCGCCATTAAGATCCTTGCCAAATCAAATTGTTTGTAATCAAATCTATATTCCGAAAACAACCCTCCATTTGATTTAATTATTTAATTGCCTGTTTTAAAAACAGCCGTTCAACGTTAAAGTCATTCACTGAAATTTCAATCCTGTCGTTGATTTAAGTGTTCGAGTCCCCCCCCCCCAATCCCTGCAAAGCTCGTTTTGAACATAAGAACAAGAATAAATCTACGACATCCATAAAGTTATCCGACGTTTCCATTTTCCTATCAGGAGGGGGTTTTGCGCTAAATTCTGACAGGTTTACTCCATTCTGAACAAGCTTGTTTCCTCTCTCGGCCCAAAAGTCAATAAATCAAAACAGAAAATCGAACCCCTTAGATTATATTTTGATAAGTCATAAATATAAATTCTACTTTAACCATTACAACAAGAATAAGCTGCAACTATAGAATTTTCTATCAATGCTGATTGGGAGGGGTTAAACAACTATGATACAACAATGATATGACTAAACGTAGTTAACTTATGTATTATTTATAAGTATAATCGAACCATTATCTTAAGAATAAGTTGCAACTGAAGAATTACTACTCCGTCTGCTAGCTTTGTCAACTAGATAACATATTCCTATCTTATAATAATATGGCTAATATAGTTAAACTTGTAACAACTATACCTTCATAAAGCAAAAATCAATATAATAATGAATTACTTTACAAATTCAATAATAAAATTTTTAAAATTTTTTGCAATTCAGTCTCCATCTCGCTTTTTGGCAAGCTTCATTAGCCCTAACTGAAGATTTAAGGGGATCACGTATCGATGTTTGCATTATCTTCCTTTCCGTTCCAGAATTTTCTCTTTTTCTTAATCTAGGCTTTTTCGACTGTGTTCGATCTGTTCTTTCATTCGAGAAGCAATTATGCAAAACGGGCAAAGTTTTGCCCGAGGAGCCGAGTATATCCGTCCTGGTTCATCTTGTAGCTTCTTGTCCTCGGAGGAGAACTTTTTCCAATAACTCTGTTCTTCTTATTTACTTTGTTACAAGATCTCTTCTTTCTTAACCTGAAGACCCTTGCAGTAGAATTAGAACTGTGCAGTAGGGCTCTTGCTGGGGAAAAATTGATCGTCTATTGCGCCTACAATTTCAAAGATACAGCTACTCAAAAATTACCAGATGTAGACCTAGTAATGCTTAATGCATTCTGAAAGATTCGTTAAAACCAGTTTGTTAGTTTAGCCAAAATAAATTCTTGAAGTTTAGACATTTCAATAGTTTTTTGCTGACGAGGACCCTTTTTTGTTGCTCTAGGCTGTACTAATCTCCTTCACAAGGGGATAGCCTCTTGAAAAGGCCATCATCTTGCGGAAGGGAAAAATATACTTTCCAGTTTACCAACCCCGGGGACTATGTCACAAAGCATTGTTGACGTTATGCTTACAGTACGACAGGAGGGAGTCTTATGAAGTATTGATGGTATTTTCTCTTCGTTTCCAGTACGTGTTTGTGTGTGTATAGAGTGGCCAGAGCTCGGGTTCTTAGGAAAACAAGTATGTGACGACAGGGGAAAACGGTGACGAGGGAATGTACTTAGAATCTTTCTCTCTTATTTCTTGTACTTGCTACGCTGCTAGTTTTTATCTGTCCTTTCAATCAAGTAGATGGATTTCAACCAAAAAGGAAATCGAAGGAGGAAAAAGTTAGATAACGCAAGTCCGATCTTTTTACAATCTGTGCATTCAGTCGGTGAGTCGGGAAGATCTCGTAAAACACATAATGTCAAGTCAACAGTACTGTTTGCAGTTGTATGGACGCATCAGGAGGTAGGTTAAGGGCATACTGTCAATTTCATGTCACTACTTTTCTATCATATATTAATTAGTACTGTACCTAGCAGCTCGTAGTTCGTAATAGTTAGTAATAGTAATGATAGTATTTACCCATGACATTTATATACATACTTACTAGACTGAACTTTAAAGTGTATTCAGCGCCATTCCATCATGTGTGCACACATGATATCTGTTATTAAAGACTGGGCAGCTGTTTACTGATATACAAGAGGAATAGTACCTACTACTTAGATACTGGGCTTGTAATAAGTTCAGTGCTACATTTGAATGTTTACATTACCTATATTGAATTTCAAAATAACTTTACAGTGTAGTTTACTTCGTATTGTTACATAGAATACCTTGTCGACCAAAAACCAGGGTGTTGTAAAGACGCACTGCTAAAGGTCCGCAGTAGAATGTTACCATGGAGACAGTACTCTAAACTTCGCTGGTCCTTTTTGTGACATTACCTTGAAAAGGAAGTTTCCAAACTTTAGAATTGGGAGTTTCAAATCCCTGTACTTTTTAGGATTTCCAGAAACCCTCGCAGTCTATTTTACTGTTCAGCAGGGCGATTTCCCTAAATGCGATGGTAATTTTTGCCAGAGAACAGTATAAGGAGAAGTGTTTCATTTATGTGATCAATGGGGCTCGATTGATCGATATGTCTCTCATCTGCCGACGAATACCATAGCAGTCTTCAGGATTACTGTGGTTTATGACGCATCGATTATCGATAACCAATTAAGTCTGACGTAAACATGCAAGAAGTATCACTTCACTAGATTTTTTTTTAAAAATAATAATCGCCAATGGATATGGAATTGTCATCAAAACATTGAAAAGATACTCCGAAGCTAAGTTATCTAGATTTGGAATACTTCTACCGCTTATTTGCAAAACTTAATTATAAAATTCAATCGATAAAACTTAAATGATACTCGACTTTAATTAGTTATGCAAGTTGGTTCTGATATTGAATCACATTCCAACATACACATCGTAATTTCAACTGATTGGATCGAATCACAGTTAATTCTTAATTGCACCTGTACTGTTGTCATCATTAAGGCTAAGACGGACAAGAATTAAATACTTATAAACATTGTATTTAATGATCTTAAAGAAAAATAACTATTCGAGCATGCCTCTCACAGCTACAACATTCTTTGTCCTCTACCACACTCTCTGTGTATTACGTAAGACAAAAGGGGTTTATCCCTATCCTAATGAATTGTTCGATTTACTGTCACTTTCCCCGCGGTTCATGCATCTCTATTACGGTTATTATACTCATATATGCCCAGCTTCCTGCAACAAACCGTGCACGTGGGGTGAAACAGGCCCCATCTATCATTGCAGCGCCCGCGCCACCTTCTCTAATATGCATAGCCGGTGTATACTCCTCAGGGAGGCATTTGTCTTACTTTTCATCTGTACGTCTACGTCCTTTAGCTCCCCCAAGTAGATAATTGATTTCAAAACGGGTGAATGCAGCAACCCATCACATTTCCCTCTTGTTGCCATGCTGCTACAGTATACAACAAAGGGGCAGAAAGTACCTTCTTCCGTAAACATTAGATTACTCCATCTATTGAATAAACATTGAACTAAATTAATGGCTGCCTTCTAAACCACTCGCGTAAGATTGCCCGCCCCAACAACTTGGCAATATTGTCGACAGTGACGAATGCGCTAAACGCTGTTAGGGGGCCGAGCAAACTGTACTTCCGAAGAGAACTTACTGATAGAACAGCAGGGAAATAAATTCTCCCAGACTTCGTATGTTTGTACACAAAGACGAAAACTTATGGGATAGCCAGAGTAGATACGATTCACAATAGGAGCTTCACTACACCAATTGCTAATTGGTCCTTTTTTTAATGTTACATGAATGTGGGTTGACATATCACCGTCGAAGGATGTAAATGGTCAGAGTAAACACATTTGACAACACGTGCTTCGCTATAATTGAAAATCATCCATATGTAGTCATTGACTGACTCTTCGTGGATGTAAACAAGTTGTAAACCATGAATTTCCAGTTTGCTGCACACGATCTCTTTGACGTCTCGCAATTCTGGTGAACCGATATACGGTTGCCGAAGCTCCCAGCGAAGCATTTCACTGCCATGTTTATTGCAGGCCACTCATTCGACTGCGTAGGCGACACTATTCGTGTTTACTGAGGCAGGCGAGAGTTTGTATATGACCGTTTGTTGTTGAAGATATTGCTGCAGCAGCCGCCCTATATACCCGAGGGTAAATGCGTCAATGCAACAACGGCTCCTTCCTAATAATAACAACACTTCGGAATACATCACACATACATTCATTCAACCGCTTATTGATTTTCTATTAGGCACAAAGGATTCCTGAAGGATTGCCCTAACGGATTGCTCACTGAAAAGGTTAGTCAGGCTTTTAAGATAACATTAAACACTTGATTGTTGTATTTCTCAGTTATCATCTAATGTAGCTCTGAATCCTTAAATGCACTATGCTTAGAGTAAATTAAGTAACTTATCATATAGCTGAAATACGACGTATTTTACTGACTTCCATATTTGGTGAATAGTTATCTCCTGATAGAAATTATTTTTAAGCTATACATACAAAACTACCTTTGAATATTCTGCTTAATTATAATTATTTATGGTTCCATTTTGTAAACAATCACCTTAACTACCAATGCATAAAAGTAATATAAGTTCTTTCCTTATTTGGTTTTAAAAAATACCCTCTTTTCATTTTATTGTGAAGATTTCTGTAAGTTCAAAATGTGCTCGCGTTTGAATCTACGGTTCACCTACGGACAATAGCTGACAATTCACAATAGCTTCCCAAAAGACTAACTGCTTTTACAGTATTTCATTAGTTTAGTTCATTTAAATTCTACTTAAATTAGGAAATATAATACTATTGTAGCTTCTATTGCTTAAAACGTTATACTTAATAACATTAAGTTAAGTTTACTTATGAAATGGACCTTGCTGTTTCAGGGTTTCATCCGAATCTACAAGCAGTTCTTTCCTCAAGGCGATCCGTCCAAGTTCGCGTCCTTGGTATTCCGAGTCTTTGACGAAAACAATGTAACTATAACCTTACAGTCTTCATTGTTCAATTCAAGTGTACTAGATTTCATTATTTACTTGGATTATAATAGTAATCAAACTGTACTAACTTTACTATCTAATCATGAAAAGCATATGATCTATCAAGTAGTACTACCTTCACTGAGGAATAGTTTGTCTCCACTTAAAGATTCTTCATTCAACTCAGTTTCTGTGTTAGAAATTTCAGAACCTCTTGCAGTATTAGTTTTAGCTAATCTAGCTTTAATTGCAGTATCCATATAGATTCAGTTTTAAGATGCTGTCAAGTGTTAATAAGGTGTTTTTGTCAGTTACAGTATCTGTTTGCGAATTGCAATCAAATGGAGCTATACTTTCGTAGTTATCTTATTAGCTGGATAATCCGCCAATGAAAAGAAGGTAGAAATATCGACTCGACTCATATAAGACATAAAGGTACCCGATTGAGTCGAGCTCCATTGCAAAGAGCGTCAAAAGTCGAGTCGATTCATATACGACACATGGGTATGGGGTTGAGCTGTCTAATGACGCAATTATATCATGGTGAGTCATTGAGTCATAATGACGTCATAGATGGTCACGGCAAGTCACTATGGCAGGGCATGCCCGGACGTGTTTACCCGAACAAGTCTTGTATGACAAAACTTAGGTTAGTGCTGGACGCTACCCATAGATGGCTCTCTACTAATCCAACAGCTATCTACTATCTAGCTACAACGTATTGAAAGATGCAACTTCATTCTATACGTAAAAGTGACGTAATAGCTGTCTGTTCGTATATCGTTTGGTCCGACTTCAATTCGAAGACGTCAACTCAGCCCTCAAGCGGCAAATTCCCAAACTAGCAAACTGTCTCAAAGAAAAGCTCTTAACTAACACTGACTGAACTAGTATCACACTAGGCATTATAAGTAGGTCTTTCAGCTTTTCAGACCGTCCAGTCCCGTCCTTTTTAAAGTAACGAATGAGGTTTATAACGATTCAAAAGCTTCGGTAAAGCAAGAATCTGCCCCATTGTTGACGTTTTGATTACATCAGCTCGTTGAAAACCCTTCGATGTCATCGTAATTGCTAGAGAATTACTTTTACTGCCTTAGATGAAAGCGGTAAAAACGCAGTTACTCTTTCTTTATACGTCGAGGAATCGTGCAGTGCACGCACGTTCTGCGCTCTTGTGTCTTTGCCCATGAAAAACTAACTCGTGGAGTAAACAAAGCACTTTCCGTCAGCCGTCACATAAAGTTGCACTAAAAGCATCGCATGCAAACTCGGCATAAACATAACAAAAGGAAAAAATGCAACAGAGTAGAAGAATAATGCTACTACACACTGTCTGTAACGTGACGGAGTTTTCCCTATTTTTCAGTTGACGGAGAGTTTTTTTTCCTGTGCCTGCTGTAGGAGTATGGCACCTTTCTGGCTAGTTAACCTTGTCATTATCTCTTGTATACACAAGTGCAGTGTTTGAAAGTAAACATTTTGAGATGACTTTATTAAGCAGGATATGTATTAGTCAGTTTATAGGAACAATATTACTCACCGACAGCAAGGTACTGGATTCCATGCCATGTCTTTAGACATTTTACCTAGAGATTTCGGATAGACTGTTAAAAGGATAATGAACTGGTTAGTTAGACAGATAGATAGACAGATTGTTAGACTGATAGACGGATAGATAGAAAGGCAGACAGAGAGATAGACAGATAGATAGATAGGTGGGTAGGTAGATAGATAGATAACACTCAATCTTGAGTACGCGCCCAATCCACCAAAAAAAGATAGATAGAAAGATAGATAGATAGATAGATAGCAGCTATTTAATGTCCAGAAATAACTGTTGATAATTGCCGCATCGTAAATTAAGGTAATTTGACTTAAACTCAAAGTAACTAATATCTGTTTACTGTAGGACGGTTCCATAGAATTCGAGGAGTTCATCCGCGCCTTATCCATCACGTCTCGTGGCAACTTGGACGAGAAACTTCAATGTAATCATCCAGCTTTTATCTCTCTGTCAATCTAACCGAAACTCGTTCCATACACATTAAAATCAACTGGCACAATAACATAAACTAAATAGAATTCCGCAAAGAGTGAAAACATTAACATCTGCTGGGAATTAAAATAAGAAAGAAGTGTGCGACTGGGAATATGTAAATATAAGAAGACAATTTCCCAGATAATTGTATTCAGCATGCGAGGCAACAGCTGTTGGCTGATTCGCACGCTAGTCCAGTCTCCAGTTTGCCTTTTATGCCGAATAAAAAGGGATCTCTTATTCTCCTCTTCTCCCAGGGGCATTCAAACTCTACGACGTCGATAACGACGGATACATCACCCGAGAAGAAATGTACAATATCGTCGACGCAATATACCAAATGGTGGTAACGTATTTTCAGTTATCTTTTTTATACCTTCAGTGTTGATACTTGGGTAAAACAAAACCACTGCTCAGAGGTTGTATTACAATATCGATATCGATATCAGAGCAGTGATCAAAACGAATTGACAATATCGAAATGTCCTATAGCAAGCAATATCAGAATTTTGATAAATCGATTATTGGGTTTAGATGTGTCGTATCGACTATCTGATCAAACTGAATTGATAATTTCAAAATTATCTATAGCAATGAGAATGATCTGAAAACTCTATTATAGAACGTGTTAACTTGAAATATCGTTACCGATACATATCGATATTTTAATACCTAGATTAATACTGGAACCGATTGCAGCATAGCATTAGGTCAATCCTGTGTATTTACGTATAAGATAGATAGATAGATAGATAGATAGATAGATAGATAGATAGATAGATAGATAGATAGATAGATAGATAGATAGACAGACACACAGATAGATAGACAGACTCACAGATAGATAGACTGATAGACAGAAAAAATTAATGTCACACTTGAACATTGTTTCCCAAAAAAGGGTCAGACACCAACGGCGGACGATGAGAACACCCCGCAGCGTCGCGTCGACAAGATTTTCAGTCAAATGGACAAGAATAACGACGACAAATTAACTCTGGAGGAGTTCCGCGAAGGAAGCAAGGCAGATCCGCGCATTGTACAGGCCTTATCGCTGGGCGACAACTGAGAAAAAGATTCATCGTCAGCAATACATTCACGTGACACACACACCAAGTCTCCTACACAGTCGTCAATGAATCTTCGAAGGAGAGAACTGCTGCATCTTTTATCGAATCTCTGTATTCAACTGTTTTCATTTTCATTCTTTTCAATCTCACTTCGTGTTTTCATCATTTCAAAAACAACACCATTGGTTTCACCTGATTTCGAGTTGAATAACACAGAAGCTGTGACGCAACGAAACTTCATTATACCGTCAAATAATAACCGTATAATTTTGCTTTAATTTTAATTTATCTTATATTGCCATGGGCTCTTGAAGGTTAATAAAAAGTCATTCATTTTTTTGAGATATAAAATTAAACTATAAAACTTGAATATTTCGACGTTAAACAGTGTTGTTATAAATTTTGCTCACTTACGATAATGTCCAAGTTAAGTTTTGCTGTCATTTAACAAGAATCAAGCCGGCAGTCTATTTATAAACAGCAAATTTTTGTTTTATAATGTTTACAAGATTGTGTATTACGTTGTTATTTTAATCGTACACCTCTTTGGTAATTTTTCCCCTCAATATTATCATGTCGTTCCAGGCTGTTTTTTTTTCATCCTAAATACAGATTTCACTCACTTTGACCGCCTTACATGAATTCATCCTTAATTTCTTCTTTTAAAATTGCTAAACCGATAATATTAACTTAGTTCTTAAACTGTTGTATTGTGATTAATAACTAGAACTAGATTCATATATGGGTTATTTGTGTTTAATTGACAGATTAATAGAAGAGAACTGGCAACGCTGCATCGTCTTCTAACGAAGAACATAAACATAGCTCTGTCTAATCCGATACGAAAGTTACCACCCTTATTCCTCCGTTAATAGCCGCTATAAAATACATTAACGGACTTTCAGGATAACCTACTAATATATTAATAGTAATATTATTACTAAGGATAAGTAGGTTTTGTAAAGGTTCGTAAATTCTAGGTTTATTTGATGTGCAGTCTTACAATCTAGCGACTCGCTGCATTTCACTGTCAGTTGAGATTCAATTCTAGTTAATAAGAAAAGTACATTTTGTATATATGTGAAGATGTCCCTGAGTCTGTAGCGATAAACGCCAAATTTAAGGTTATTGCTCTGGGTGCCACGTGATGGCGTTCTATGACAACAAGTACTGGGTCCTATCCCACATACGCAACTCATTTCTGTATTCAGACGACACAGGTAAACAACATGTTATGTTTATATTCCACCCGTCATAACTGCCCTTTCATAGGAATGTGCGAGATGGTGCTGCGTTACAACGACATCCCCGACGACATCATAAACGAAGGGAAACAGAATTGGTACGGGGACCTAGACGACTCGGGTGAAGAGTATGACGATGACGGGAGGATAGCGGCCAGATCATTGAGCAATTGCTATGGTAATATGGTTCCCGTACCTACTTGCTTTACCTAATCTAACGAACATGTATAATTAACAGAAGGGGATTTTGGTGCACGAAGAAGAAGATTAAACACCGCGGTTCGTCTCGACAAGCTCCGCAAGGAACAACAGGCGGCCGCCATGATACAGAATGTACGGTGGAGGGATCCCGAGGAAACGAGCGACGAGAAAGAACACGATCTGTTTCCAAAGAAGAAGATCGTCCTGCAGAAGGCCCGAGTCGGTTCAGCTCTGTCGCAGCTCATTGCCGAAACAACGATTGACGTCCCGACAGTCTACATGGAGTACGCCAAGTTTGACGGCAGCGTACAGAGCGGCGTGCCGACCCGCACGATCCGCATCTACGTTCACGTGAACGGTGCCGAGTGCGACTACCCGCTAACCATCTGCGTCATCTCTTCGGCCAAAGTCTCGGAACTGATCGGTTTGACTTGCTATACCTACAACGGCCAGAAACATCAACCAGCTATTAAGTAACCCTTTAAATTCTCGATTAGTATGTAAATGCTAGAAATACTATATTCCTTTCTGTGAACCAATAAGTAATTTGTTGTTGTTGTAGGGAATCAGTTGACAACTTTGCTCTGTTTATCGCTGAAGACGACGGCAGCCCCGATAAAGACTTTCCTTGC
Source organism: Leptestheria dahalacensis (assembly GCA_022114935.1). Taxonomy (NCBI): domain Eukaryota; kingdom Metazoa; phylum Arthropoda; class Branchiopoda; order Diplostraca; family Leptestheriidae; genus Leptestheria; species Leptestheria dahalacensis. The sequence continues at coordinate 75,691 of JAIQCU010000731.1, forward strand.
CTGGATCCTCGCGAAAGTATCGGCAAGTTCGGCTTCACCACGTTGGCTATGGTTAAAATATCAGCACCAGCGCCTCAGGCGTCACATGCCAGTGAAGTCGAAATCCAGAGTCCAGCTGCAGATACAGGTCCGTTACCGGCGCAAGTAAGTGCCACGGACCATCAAACATTCAAGTGTTTCCTTCTTCAAAAAATCCGACCCAAAACCGAAGTTTTGCTGGGCATCTCCTGGGACCACGTCGATGTGAAAGCTGTCCAGGGTAGTCGATCCTCAATCACCGTAGCAACCCTCCTGTGGCCCCGACATTCTTTTAGACCTCTAACCTTACCTATAGATGTTATAGGAGATTGTATTTTGATACTACGCCATCCACCCACCCTGGGTATCATCTATTACCACGTCGAAGGGAGGCGATGGCGCCGGTTAAGATTGGAGACGGACGGTAAAACTGCCGAGCAGCTAATGAGCAAGCTCAAGTTTATACTGGAGATACGCGGTGGGCACTACCGGCACGAGTATTTAGCGTTACATCGGATCACAAGTATCAACCATACCTTGACAAAGTATACTTAATAAAAAGATCAGCAGTTTTTTTATAAGTGCAAACTGTGTAATTTAACCGTAAAGATACACATTCTGTCTATTTAAGAATTTCGGTATTGTTTTTTTCCAGTTTTTAAAGGAATTTTGTATTTAGTATCGTGGGGAATGTGAGACGTTCTATTTTGCTATGGGGATGGCGTTAAATCCTGAATGATATCAGCGGCTCGCTCGGCCATGGCTGCGATAACCGAGTTGGAAGGACCAGATGTTAGCCGAGGCATCACGCTGGCGTCCATTACCCGTAATCCTTCAATCCCCTTCACACTTGGAGATAGAAACAAACAAAAAAATTGACGTTTTGAAAAAGCAGCTCAGAAAACATAAAACATCCATTAAACTGAAATTAATGTAATACTCTTTAACTAAATTAATTGAATGGAACATCCAAGGTAGACTAATGGTTAATTTAAAAATAAATAGTTAAAATTGTTGTTGTCAATTCACTCAACCCTATCCTCTCAGGCTACACAGGGCAGAGTGAGACAACTGTTTTTGACAGCTAGTTCAATTTACTCAGTTCCGCTGCGGATAAATGTCGACGGCACGTGGTAGACGAGGACCTTAAAAATGAGCTTTTTAAAATGGTTCCCCAAGAAATAGAACGTCAACTTGAAGCAGTTTGACCCTTTTGAAGGGCCATTCTCACAGGAATGTGTTTAGAAAAGAATGGAAATGATCGTATTAAGCAGCTCAATTGCATCGTAATCAAATGACTCGTTTTGCGTATACGATTTTACTCCAGTGTTATGACTTACCGCAGCCGAGGATCCACGACAGATATGGTTGAATTGTCGGCCATGAAGCTAGTTCCGGCCGGGTGATACATAGTAATGGCAATAGTATGAGCGAGACATCTCAAGTACTCGTCGTTATCTTTCGAGTAGGGTTTGGGGCATTCAGGAAACTCGGGTAAAAGAGCCCGGGCTCCCAATTGTTGAAATGGCTTCGCTTCCAGCAATTCCAATCCTTGACGTACGGCTACAGTCCCAATGCCAAAGATCGATAGCGTTATTTCCTTATACGGTTTGTATAAATTTTGATTATAATTAACTTAAACTATAGATCCTAGCTACTCTCTTTATAAGTCAAAGAAATGTCAGCTGCAATAAGTAAGAAATAGTAATCAACTGATACAACTTGTGGTTACTATATCGTAATTGCTGTTTTTGTTGAGCAAAATCCTAATGTCGTTATGGTTACAATCATGACATCAATTTGTTACTTAACGTTTAAGAAGCAAGTACAGTCGAGATCCAGAGTATAAAAGGGTCCTGAATGGCTGAAAATTACTGTAATTTCTAACTTGTAGGATTTTATTTTGGCTAAACTAACAGACCAATCATAACGAAACTTTACACATGCATAAAGTACTCATGGGACTATGTACAGTATTTTTTGGGTAGCTATATCTTTGAAAGTGTGCGTGCAATAAGCAATCGACTTTTCCCCAGAATACGAGCAGCGCACAATTTGACCCTGACCTCCTCTAATGATGTTATGATGTAATTAGCGTTTTCCAAAAGCTTATCTAATTGCTGTACAAACTGTGGTAAGATATAGATTAGCCGAGTTGAAAATTTAGGGTTATAATTTTTTTTAAATATAGTACTTTCTATTAAGCACTGAACATCATCAGCGTGACTCAAGTAGCGCGGATCGATCGCCGGTGGCATTCGAGGGTCAGCCGTCTGGATGTAAACAGTACCACGTGACTTGGGATGCAAACAGACCGAGATCAAGACGAAGCCCTCTTGCGTGAAATTCGCGCTTCTCGGGAACCATCGTTCAAAATACTGTCATGTAATTTAGCTTGATTAACATTTTAATCACTGGATTTCTTTTCAAAATTAAACTTAAAGCCAACCTTGATAACTTAGTTAGAATATAAAAACAGAAACGCAAAACGTTACCTCGGGTTTGATATTAGCGATCTGAGAGTAGAGATTTCGTTCGACCAACGCCATGTTGAAGAGGATCAGCATGCCTTGCGTGTATTTCGAGGATGAAGTCTTCTTTAAGGTGGCGATGCCCTCAATCCCCGAAGTGGACAAAAAGCCTATGGTTTCGTCAAATCGCTTCAAGGATTAGTGCAATCTAATTGGCATTCAACGAGAGCGTCGGTTATAACGACGCAGTCCATTAACTGCGGGGATTTCTCTTTCAAAGGCTTCAAGTTCGATCCCTACAATAAACTCTTAATTGCAATTAACCTAATGTGTGTTTGGTATTGTCTGGTCGATAATCAGTGATTGATAATTCATTTGTTAAATTAGTTTAATTTATATTATATCACTCTGTATTACCTATGTAAGCTATGCCAAATAACAACATTGTCTGGTTATCAGTATTAGTTGGAATAACATAACCGAGTGACTAAGGTGTAAATTACCTTGTTTGTGAATTAGGTAATCCCATAGTTGGCGGAGAGAGAGCAGTTTCATGGCTGTGTTACTCACTTTAGCCGTGATCTCGATGAATAAAGGGATCTGCAGATGGTCTTGAAGGTTCTCGCCGACAGGCAGGTCTGCTACGATTGGTATCTATACAAGCATTCATCAAGAAGTCGATTTTGAAGATCGATATCGAACCATCGATATATCGTATCGGACATCGTATTGAAAACGATTTTCTGATATCGAAAAATGATCGATATCGATTTTTTATTGGTTTGATATATTGTATCGAAAGTATCGATATGTCAGATATTCGAATAACGCACAAGCCTGATGATCTTACTCCTAGTGACTGAAGCAAGTGGCCGGGTCCTATTCCGGAGAGTTGGAGAATCTGAGGTGTTTTCACTGCTCCAGCGCTAAGTATTACTTCTTTACGAGCTGAAACGGTCATCTTGTTCTGCTGGAAGATCTCGACTCCGACGCATCTTCGTTCTTGTATAATTACCTGTAATAATATTAATCTATGTTTTTCCAAATAAACTTGATACAGTGTTTACGCTATACAAAAAGCTAAATGATTACCATTAAACTTACCAGAACAGTATCATCTTAATTTTGCTTCCTGACCTGGACAATATAGCTAATGCCACATATTTGTGCTCTGGTGCAAACTGAAAGAGTATACAGGGGGCGAGTATACTGAGCGCACACTATTTTCAACCGGCGGCGGACAAAAAAGTGTACCTTCAAGATAGAAGCATCGTTTTAAAGCAAGTAGTAGTTCAAAAGGTAAGCGCCTTCTGAAAATGTAAAAGTTTGTCACATTTGGAGATTTTATCACTCTCAGAGCGCTTTGAACTAACGGAAATACCTCAAAAATATGGTAGTTTTCCTTGATTAACTTAGCTGTTTATGAACCGTTTGTAAATTTCATTTTTTCACAACATTTCTCATAGTAAGAGGAACGGAATATTTTTTTATTTGTTAAGGACGAAAAGCTGTTTCCCCCTCACATGCATTGGCGCTTTTTGGCGCTTTTTTCAAAAATTAGGCCGAAACAAGCAATAAAAATTAGAAATTCGAATTCACCGTGTCAATTCACGTCTTTTAACACCAAGCACGATTACTTTTGAGGCCCCGCATGGCCCCAATATCAAATCAATCTAGTTTATAATTTTATGTCACCCTTGAACTTAATGCGTTCCATGTCAGGTCAATCTAGTTTACAATGTTACTCAACCTATTGGCGCAATGCGTTACTTGTCAAGTCAATCTAGTTTGTAATGTTGGTCAACCTATGAATGCACTGCGTTCCATGCCAAGTCAAGCTAGTTTATAATGTGTCAACCTATGAACGCAATGCGTTCCATGTCGAGTCAATCTAGTTTATAATGTTGGTCAACCTATGAATGCAGTGCGTTCCATGTAAAGTTGATCTATAGTTTGTAATGTTGGTCAAGGGTCAACCTTTGAATGCAGAGCGTTCCAGGTTAAATCAAACTAGTCTGTAATGTTAGTCAACCTATGTACGCACGCAGTCACGTATTGCCGTACGGGAGCGCGTGCAACTACGATTGATTTTATTGATATGATTTTTTAGATATGTTTGCGGCCATACGTGGCCTCAGCATTAATCGTTCTTGAGGTGAAAAGACTTTCAAAGCGTGATATTCAAATATCTACTTTTTATTGCTTATTTCGGTTTAATGTTTGAAAAAAGCGCTAAAAACCGTCAATTTATATGAGGTGGAAAACAGTTTTTGGTCTCTAGCTCCCTTATTAATGAAGATATTCAAGCGAATAAAAAGCATTCCTTTTCTCTTTCTATGAGAAGCATCCTGAAAAACTTAAAATTTAGAAACGGTTCATAATCTACTGAAATAGCAAAGATAACCCACCAAAATTTTCAAAGTTTTCTTAATATCATGGCGCTTTTTGAGAGGGGCAGAATCTTCAAATTGTAACAAACTTCATATTTTCAGAAGGCGCTACCTTTGAACTACTACTTGCTTTTAAAACGATGTTTCTACCTAAACCGTTCAAGGTAGCTATAGGTCTTCAATGCAGTCTAACCGAGTTTCTTTAAACTGCACTACTCGACAATATACGTAATCGTGGCTAGACCTATTTCAGTGTGTCTGATAAGATTAGCTCTTTTATGATACGTTGGAGGAACATACCTTCGAGACGCTACTTTTAATCATGACGTGCAGGTTATCCCTTCCTAGAGATGGTTTCAAGTGGCTTTCATATGTGCTCCATCTGGTACCTTCAGCAATGGTGTTCTGGGACGTCATAAAGCCCCAGACGTCGGGTCCTGTACTCCAGTCATTTAGGTTCCTTACAGGGTAATGCAGCTTCTTAGCCGACTCCAGGAACGCGTTAGCTATGGGAGAAAGCCTAGGATCTACTTGAGCGGTTTTTAAGGATCCGTGGCCGCATCTTCGATGAGTACGTGTTTGATTACAATCCGGTACTAGAGACTCAACTGGACAAGTATCTTTCTTGTCAGACTGTATCTTCCGAAAGTACTTCTCCATGACATGCGAATCCCATCCTGGAACGTTCCAGAGGTCGAAATCCGCTGGAGTTCCAATGGAATGGATGAGGAAGTTTAACTGCCCGGTGCCTCCTAGCATTTTACCCTGGGGCCAAGCTGCTTCCTAATTCAATCAAAGTTAATTCACTTAAAGTTAAATTAGGAATGTCGGAATTTACTCGATTGTTCAACGCTAAACTGGAATTGATCTGTGGAACAGTACGGAATTTCCAGTCGTTTCTTCCGTTTTGAACCAAGGGTGAGAGGAAAGGTATCCGCGTTATCCAGCTGGGTTCCTCGCCGGATTCGATGAGCAGGACCTGTGTCTCGAGATCCCGGCTAAGTCGTTCCGCCAGAACACATCCAGCTGTACCAGCTCCCACTGTACAAACCCAGACCGTAAAAATATAAGTTCTAAATTAATGTATCTGAATTCAATTAATACTATAAGCATTAATAAATGAATACTATCCCAAACATCCAAATTAATAATATAATATCTAATACCTAAACTACGAAGATCTCAATTAAGTTGAAATCTGAATAAAAGGCAGCCTTGTACCTCAACCTTTGTCAAAAACAGCAAAGCTAAGTTCGTGTATAATATCGTATTCCATACTTTATTATTGATTACATTTAAATACTCGTATTTTGTAGATGCTACGATTTGGTAAACCGCCAACATCAACTTAAATATCACAAAGCTTTACGTTGCTTGTCTATTTTGTAGGTTACAGATTACCAGAGATCAAATTACAGAAACCATTAGATAATTGAACCATTAAGTTATTATAATTATAGCTTAATTATATGTAGCTTCATTTAGAAGTGAACTTGTAGAATGAAATAGAAATAGAAATGTATACCGATGATATAGTCGTACTGGTCCAGCTGTGGCTCTTCGATGTACTTACTGGTTTGCTGGTAGAGACTCGAATACCACAAGGCACCCACCAAAGCCAAAAGCCCTGAAGAAGCTATATTAATTGCATACGTGAAGAAAAAATTAATCACTTCCGTAATTAAGGTATTAACGATTCAGTAATTAATTAAATAGTTAAAGCTCGACGGACACTTGATGGTCCCTCCTCGAACTAGATAGAATTTTTTTAAAACTTATACACGTCGTTAAATTCACCAAAGTTTAGATATTTTTATTGTTATTATGATATGTCTTCGATATTTGATTACGTAATATACCTTGATACCAGGCGACCATCGTGGTATGTGCTGGTTACCCTGGACGCGATCTGATGAGAAACTGGGGAGCAGCTCACCGCCGAGAATGAAGCTTTCCGGCGCTCACCTATACAGCCGTCAAATGAGGTGGGCGTCTTCACATCGATAGATGGGGGGGGGGGGAGGGCGAACTTCCTTCTTCCGTGACAACCGAAATGTAATTGGATTATCAGATCCAGTTGCTTGATGCCCTGAAACATTATTGATTTCTAAGCCTGGTGACGGCCTCCCTTGTATGTATATAACCGGCGTGATAAATAATAGTATTTAAGATTAGTAATAAATTAATGTACGGAATTTCACCTGTTTTAATCCGTCCGACTTTCTTTTTACGTTTTTTAAAAATATAAACTGAGGACTTTTTTATTTACGAGTGTAAAAGAATTAGACATACTGCATCTTAGATGATTTGATTTGGGAGCAGTTGTTGGAATTTGGATTGGATTTTGCTTATATTTTAATGTTACTAAATAATACTTAATTATTATAATAATACAGTAAAAGATTAATTGAAAATAACAATTTAGTTTACAAACCCTTAAATTGAACTAGCTACCGTCCTTAATTTATTTGTCTTGAATATATCATTTATTGCTGATTATATTAAGTACATGTTAAGCATAGTTTAATTGTACTTTTACCTAGTGTTATTATTCAATATTATTATTTGTTTTATTATAGTTCAATATTTATTATTATCTACTTTAAATTTGTTTCCATTATTGTTATTATTGATTATATTATGAATAAGGTTTTTTTTTAAATTTAAGATCAAGGACGCATTACTCATCACACTTGATAGGGATTTTACCCTACCAACTGTTGCGTGTTTACAATCTGATCCAAGGACAGGGTGCATCATAGTCATCACCCATCACATTCACACAACACAAGCAAGGAAACTGTTGCTTTACGTCAGATTTTGACTTCAGCAGATCACTTTACCCTTCCACTTGATCCGTTGGTTACATAGGTGAAAGAATAGCTTTTCTAAAATAAAGGCAAATTATCATGCTATTACGCAATAGCGCAATTCTGATTCATCTGTTTTATTTTAGATTATATCCCGCGGCGCTCATCGTTTTGTACACACAGGCTTTTGTTCCTGAACTGTCATGGAAAGTCTCGGCAGCCCGACCACCCCGGATTTCACAGGCGACGTAAGTATAACGTGCTGATGGTATTGCCAACGGAACAAAGTATCTGTTCATGTGTGAACACTGTAACCGTCTTTGTTTTTTCCCAAGGTTCTTTATGAGCAAGACGGAGTCCTGCTATCCTTGAAAGATGTTGGCGACCAGAAAGCCAATTTAATCCTCGGACGGTTACGCATCATGAAGGAGGTACAACCATCACCACAATTAAATACATATGAAGTATAAGGATTTAATTAAGTATATGTATTTATGAAGTACTTGTCAAAGCTTAACGTCTGCTTTTTACAGAAATTCGGGACTTTTATCGTCTGGTTGAGTGACGAGTCAAAATCAAACAGTTTCCTTCCGTCTTCCGCCGAGCGGGACTGGGCCATCGTCGACGCCAAACAAGGCGCTGTGAGCTACAGCCAAACGAACGGGAGCGGGACGCAGACGCGGCCGATGCGTTTTGAAGTCAGTGACTTGAAGTGCCTTCAGATCGCATCCATCGGAGATGGTATCAATTTTCCCCTGTGGCGTTTTCACTGCTGTTTGTCAGACAAATGCCTAATTACATTGAGATACTTTGATCTCCGCAGACTCACAAAGAAAGAGACACAGTTCCAGCCCCGACCCTGAGCGTACCTGCAGCATCACTTTTGTGTTGGCCGACGGTACGACCAATCCCGCGCTGATTTTTCCCGGGGACTCGGCGGCCGACTTACTGAACGCTCTGAAGGTGCATCTCAACCTGAGGAGATCCCGACAGGACGATGGACTGATACTCTGTGAAACCAAACAGAAGCGGTATCAGCAAGACAGGACTTTTGCCGAACTCCGGCTTTTTCCCGAGCGTTACCCGCAACTTGGCTACCTTGGTGGTATCATTTCAAAGCGGCTTTTAATTTATTCAAACTAATAAATACTAAGTTTGTTAAGACATAAAGTTATTAATAATTTAATTAATTTGTTAATCGGCTTAATTTTAATTGGTCAGATTTAACTTTTGTTGGCTATGATGATTACTTTTGAAAAGAAGCAGAAGGTTTACGATTATATACTTCAATGCTCAGGACAACTGGGAAACATCACTCATGGGGCCGAGTCCGTCATCCGTTTCGTCAGCGATCTTCGCAGGGATCCGTATGCTGCCACCTTGACTGCATTCTCTAAAATCTCAGACTACTTACGTAAGATAGCATTTCTAATGTTAACTAGTAGTCAGCTGTTCTGTTTCGTGAGCGTGTTATAGATAATGGTAGACAGATGCGTAAACAGTTACATAGAGATTAGATAAATAGATAGATAGATAGATAGATAGATAGATAGATAGATAGATAGATAGATAGATAGATAGATAGATAGATACATAGATTGATACATACATAGATAGATAGATAGATAGATAGATAGATAGATTGATAGGTACATAGGTAGGTAGGTGGGTAGATAGGTTGATAGATAGATAGATAGATAGATAGGTGGGTAGATAGGTAGATAGGTTGATAGATAGGTAGACAGAGGGGGGGGGTTAGGTTAGGTATACAGGTAGATAGATAAACAGGCGGATGGATAGACAGAAAGTAGATAGATTGTTAGATAGTTAGTTTGATAGATATAGATAGATAGATAGTTATATAGTTAAATGGACAGATACTTCGATTGCCAGGCAATTCTATAGTTAGTTGTTACAACTTATCATCGTAATACTCACAGGTTAACTCTTCCTTTAGTGTTCATTCTAGGTATGTTAATTAGTTACACCCCCTAGTTATACCTGCTTTTATTTATAACCAATACATAAAGCCCGGCGTAAAGATCGGTATAAAAATGTACGTTCTACAAAGCGTACTAATTTTATATTAATGCGATGTGATTTTTTGGTGCAAACGATGCTATTTGTTTGTTAGCTGTGAATTTTCTAATTACATATCACTACTTAATGTTACTTACATTACATAATACATCATAATATAACCTACATTGATTTATTAATGTAGACTACAAATGGTAATTTATATGAAAATGTAGTCATGAAGTAAAACTGAAGTATTCTTGCTTAAGTCTTTCTGTTATTTATGCATATTTGTTGGATACGTAGCATAGAATTGCACAGCAGGAACAAAGATGTGAATAATTTTTCGTAAAATTAAAATTTTTTCAAAATATAGTATATGACGAGTCGGCGTCAGGCTCTCATCCCAGCGAAGAGATTGCCGAGCTTCTCCAGCAGAGTCTGGGAGCCCAAGGCTCCTCTCGACCCAAGAGTACAGAAAGGACCATTCCGTGCAGTAGTGAGCAGAGCGATGCAGAATACAGTGCCGCATTGCTCGGGAGCTCTGATTCATCTGTTGAAGGGTATTTTAGCTTGATTAGATAAATCTGATTCTATATATGTCTAAGCAACCTACTGTTTGATTATCTGTCTATCTGGTTGTCTGTCTGTCTTTGTATTTGTGTGTCTATCTGCCTGTCTATCTTAACTATCCATTCACCCGTTCATCGATCCATCCGTCCGTCCATCCATCCGCCCGTCCATCCATCCATCCATCCTTCCATCCATCCATCCGTCCATCCACCAATCCACCCATCTGTCTTTTTTTTAACTAACCATCTATCCATCCATTCATTGATCTATCTAATCTGTATATCCATCCGTATGTTTATCTATGTATATACCTCTCTATCTATCGTATTTATCTAACTCTGTGTCCATCCATCCGTCCACTCATCCTCTGTCTATCAATCCATCCTTGCATCCATCCATCCATCTATCTATCCATCTACCTATCTATCCTCTAACCAAATTACACCAATTTTTGTGAGATTAGCTACGTTCTGATCGATTCGCGGAATTTTAAGTAAACAAAAACTAGTATTACGGTAATCTAGATAACAACGCATATAACCGTACAAAAATGATTTTCAGTTGCGATTACCGTACCCGTTTGCTTGCATTGTTATCAATTTTATATGAGATGATGATTATTTTATTTCTATTTTTTTCGTCTGGCAGATACGAAGTCATTAACCCTCCCATGGCCGATTTAGTACCCCGTCCTCGCTTGGAACGCGGCAGTCCCTTAACAGAAGCCACTTGGGCCGCGAGTTTCGACGAGGAAGGCCGGGTCCTGTCGGAAATGGACCTCAAGTACAGGATCTTTCGTGGGGTAAATATTTGCCACAATTTAGATTCCAATCCAATCCGCACTGCTTAAAGTTCGAAAAGATAAGTTCGTCATATTTTATTCACATTTTGATTTGCTGAATAGCACTCGATGGTTTCTTTGTGTTGGATAATAGTTCGTATGTTTAGTTAGTTTAGTTTTGTTATATAAAACTACGTATAAATACTTAATATTATTATTATAACAGGTTGATTTAGAAATATGCCATTCGTTTTTTTTATTAATCAAAGGGAGTAGACAGTGACTTGAGGAAGGAGGTCTGGAAATACCTGCTGGGCTACTATAAATGGGATTCGAGGCACGCCGAACGCAAGGAGCGCCGCGAGCAGCTCGTCGAGGAGTACTACCGCATGAAACTGCAGTGGAAGTCGATGTCGGCCGATCAGGAAGCCAGGTTCTCAGCATTCAAAGCCCGCAAGGATCTTATCGGTATGATCATAAACGAGTTTCGGTTAATTTACAGTCTTATACACGGGCAATGGATTACAACTTGACCTCGTAAACGTTTCGTAGTAGTTATACACTACACTATTTCAATGATAGTATTAATAATTCTCCAGTCCATTAATGATTCATGCATGAATGACTTACTATTATACATTATTAATATATTTATTGATGGTATGTAGAGAAATGCCTGTTGCTGCCCAGGTCTATGAGGCATACCTACCACCCATTGGCTTCCTTAACAAACATACACTGATCGTGTATATTCAACTGTTGTTGAAAAGCTACATCGTGTCGTCTCATGTTATTAATTCGGTTGTACAGGATAGTAGAATGTATTATCCGCAGATGATTTTACTAATGTGCAGTTAGGGTCTCTGTATTGAGGTATGATGATTTAGCTGACTGTATTTTAGATATATATATTGTAACTTGAGTTATTTCGTCCTCAGAATTGTGTTTAATATTTGGTTGACCTTTTAAGTCTCACCACGCTTTTATTGGGGCGTTTGAAGAGGCTGGTTTATTGTGTGTTTTTTTTTGCGCGTGAAATAGCTTTTTTTTGAAATGTTGAAAACAGAAAAGGATGTCAATCGAACTGACCGGACCTTGAACTACTATGCCGGCGATGCCAATAAAAACATTGAAATTCTGCGCGATATCTTGATGACGTACATGATGTACGATTTTGACTTGGGATACGTACAGGTAAATTTAAATGCTACGCCAGTAGACTACAGACAGATAGATAAATAGATAGATAGCTCGATCGATAGATCGATAGACAGATAGATAGACAGACAGACAGACAGACAGACAGACAGGTGGACAGTCTAGATAGTAGTCTTTAGATAGTTAGATAGATAGATAGATAGATAGATTATAAAACTTTCTTCAAATACCCAGACGTAGAGACACAGACAGTTAGATAGAAAGCTTAGCTAAGATAGATCGACAGGTAAATAGAGGAGTAGACAGAGAGCAGACAGCAAGGAAGACAAATAGGTAGATAGATAGAGGGATAAGCAAGACAGACAGATAGATAGTTTACATAGTCAGATAGACAGATGAGTAAACAGACAGACAGAGAGATAGCGTGATAGATAGATAAATAGATAGAGAATAAGACCGATTGACAGACAAATCGGTTGGTAGATAGATAGATGGATATAGACAACTAGTTAGGTAGAAATGTTTGTACCTGTAGAGGAATATTGACTCACTGAAGGCGTTATCCACAGGGAATGAGTGATCTTCTGGCGCCGATACTCTACGTTGTCCAGAACGAAGTTGATGCATTCTGGTGCTTCGTTGGATGCATGGATCGCACGGTAACTTGAACCTCACCTTCCTTCGCTAAGTAATATCACCATTGTAGATGTCTTCAGCCGTTAATTAAAACGTATATTGTAATCACTAATGTTAATTATCATTGTTACGGTTATCTAAAGTATGTTATGTGTGTTACTCGTGATTTTCACGTTCATACATTCCATCAGTTAATGTTTTGATGGTTAGTTTATTCAAATTAACGTTAGGTGAATTACTTACCGTCATTAATAGTACATTACACGTATTTAAATTCGATTTCGAACGTAAAATTTTTAAAATCCGTGTTCAATGGTAATTCCAGAAGACCAACTTTGAACTGGACCAGAACGGGATCAAGCAGCAGCTGTCCCATTTGCGGACCCTTCTGCACACGGTCGATCCTCACCTGGCCACGTACCTGGACGCCCGCGATTCGGGCAACCTGTTTTTCTGCTTCCGCTGGCTGCTCGTCCTCTTCAAGCGCGAATTCACCTACCCGCAGATCATGAAACTCTGGGAGGTTCTCTGGACGAATGGACCCTTTTGGAAGGATGCCACACGCGATGAACACCTCCGGGAATCGAGTCATTTCCACCTGGTCATTGCCTTGAGCATTCTCGACAGTCAGAGGAACACGGTGCTGGAAAATAAATTTGGATTCACTGAAATTTTGAAGGTATTTTTACTATTATTAATTAATTGAAAGTTTTTAATTAATTTATAAAATTAAGGTGTTAAGGTCCCGAATCAAATTTTTTCTCCCGTTTGATATTGACATTGTAATTAATGTTGTTAAACATAGTACTACCCTCACCGAGGAATAGTTTGTCTCCATTGCTTTCTTTTCTGCACCACGGTACAGTACTTACGTAGCTTTAAATCAGTTTTTGTGTTCGCTATTTTAAACTCTCGCGCAGTAGTTAGTTCTATGTAACCTGGTTTTGTCTGCCGTACTTTAGATCCCACTTAAATAATGTTCAGTGAATGAATTGTCTTTGTTGTTTGCTATGTGTGTTTGTGAGTAGCAATCGAATGAAGAAGACTCTAAAATTATTCATTAGCTGGGAAATTTGCAATTGAAAAGAGCGTCAAAAGTTGGGTCGTCTCATATACGACACGTGGGTACGCAGTTGAGTCGACCGCAGTTGAAAAGGGCGTCAAAAGTTGAGTC
>JAIQCU010000732.1:0-36620 GCA_022114935.1 Leptestheria dahalacensis
CTAATTCGTCTTTTAACCGAGAGTCTCGTTGATATACTGACGTACTTTTCTTATTAAGCAAGCCTAGTTCTTTAGCTAAGGTTTCTACATAATACGATTTACAAATAGAACATAATTATTGCTAGCTTTGTCCACTGGAGTGACAACAAATCTATCATGAATTGGTTCTATTTTACGCTTAATACAATCTATAGTAACTAAACTACTCAATTCATTACCATTATTATAATAGGCGTATAACTTTGCCTGGCATGCTCTTAATATTTCAATTTTCCAGTCGGAAAGGGAGGATAACGGTACTTTTAATTTTTTACTTAAATTTGTAATTAGTTTATCCAAAGAGGTAGCAATAGTTTTCTTAGTCCTATGTATGTTGATCTTATTATCTAATCTATATTTACAACCTTTATACATAATGTTTTGTAATTCTACATCCTTAATTATGTTAAGATTACCGGTAATAACATGACCACAAGATTTATCTATAAAACTAGAATACGCTGGATTACCTAAGCAGTCGCAACTTAAACTATCTAAGGTATCCAAATTATCTACGGACCTTAGGACTTTGTTATAATTAAGTAATATACTANTAACTTATTCTTAACACATTTACTATTTAAGATACCTGGGATATTAATGAAATTAAAGGCTTTATTTTCAAATGGTATAGTAAGATAGGTACAAATACTATCTGTTGTTTGCTTTTTGTTTTGATGTTTCGCCCTATAAGAGTCAATATAATTGCCAATAATTTGTTTGAATATCGCAGTATCAACTATTTTTGAATGGAGTATAGGATCATTTTGGACATCTGTGCAAATAGAAAGCAAACAGTTTCTGGACAAACTTCTGAGATGAACGTATAATCTATTCAAACCACTACCAATTCAAATCTAATCAAATTTCTAAATTTTCGTAATTACAGATAAATCATCCACGAAACTGAAGCTATACTTCTGTAGAGTACAGGAGGAAAAGTATAAAATCACATACAAGAATAATTGTTAAGCAAAAGGTCGTGCCACCTACCTTTCCGACGCCATTTCGACACAAAATAAACAAAGAACTGCCACGGGTGGCGCTGTTTATTTTCACTTTATATTTTATAAACGCAACTTGCGACCATCCAAAATGTGCAGAAAATTTTAAAAAATGAGGAAACATTGTTTATTTATTTTGGGAGTGGATGTTATTGTATTAACTGAAAACTCTTAATCAGAAACAAATGACCAGCGCCATACGCAAGATTGAATTGCGGTACGGTCTGCATCCATCTCTGTGAGCTCGCATCTAACTCTGTGAATGCTTGCAGTAGTACTCCCGTGTGAATATCCATGCGTACTGTGTACAGCATTCCTTCGTTTTCCGATGACTCAACGTGGTACGCCGATTCGTCATCCTGTTTCGGCAACAGAAAACTATGTCTTAGTCTGCATGCGGATGTTGAGTATTTCATTGTTCGACCTGTGTGGTTGGTGGCAAACTAGCAATCGTCTTCCGTGGTAACCCTCGAACGCGTTTGTCAATAAGTCCGCAAGGGCAGATGCGTTAAAACCTTTACATCTTTCCAGAACAAGGTCCTTGAAAATCCTGATAAACGCTTCCACGTGGTGGTCGGTGTTGATATCCCTTGTGCGGAGATTACGTCGATAATGAAGGGCCACTCTTCTGGTCTCAACCATAGCTCCTCAACGTGGTTAAGAAAGCTAGTATACAGCTTGGTAACTGGATCGTTTGTTAAGGAGGCCATCATTCCGTCACAGTCTTCTTCGGCTGTAGCGTAGACGACATCACGGAATCCTCCCATCAAGGTGCACCGATGCTGTTTCTGCACGCAATTCTTGGTGTCCCGTAGCCATCTCCACATGGCTTGAAGCACGTGAAAGATGCAAAGGAGAAGAACAGCATTTGGGAAAGCCCTCATAAAGCATTTCACTCTGCAGCGCTGTCATCCGTCATTATTACTGCTGGCTTGCCGCTTCCTCCGAAACCATGGGGCCCCACCGCATCTCGGACTGCCTTGAAGACTCTCCCATAGTCTGGCTCATCGAGTGCTGTATGGAAAATACAGGCAAGAGGCATTGCGCCTACTTTGGAAGCGGCGAACATGAAGGTGACGCAAGGGTTTGTCTGAAATGGATCATCAGCTATGTAACTCAAGCATGTTTGTCTTAGACTTGATAGGTGGAATACCTAATCGCAAGAGCCGCTTGAATCAACGAAGATAATGTCGCCTGCAAACGGTTGAGAATGCGACCTCTTCTTCATTACTGGTGTGATAACGGTTGCCACAAATGGATTTTCCTGAATGTATACTTGTACTCCTGCTTCACTGTTGATGTCCATTTTCTTCTTCATCACTTCAATGACAGAACTTAGGGCTCTGGTACCGTAATGCTCACTTCTGTTATGCATTAATTAGAGCCGTCTTATATAATAAATACTCTTGGACATGTTACCTCCACTGCTCGTGAAGATGAATAACTTGCCGTAGCATGGGTTTCTAGGGGTGTCTGCCAGCTTTTCCAGGATTTCGCTGCCGTCCCTCAGATTTGATTCCAAAGCCATGGAGTGGTAGTTTTTGCAGCAGAGGGAGACGTTCCTTCATGAAAATACGAAACGAAGAGCTCCTTGGTCTCAGCTGTAACTGGAAGGTAGCTGTACGCTTCAGCTACCGTTGTAAGTTGACTGGTTGAAACTTATCTACAGGTACAATCCAGGGCAAAAAAAGAGCTCTTGCCAGGGAGAAGTTGATTGCATACTGCTCCTAAACTTTCAAACATATAGCAATCCCAAAAATGTGATCTGTAGACGTAGATACAACTAATGCACTTGCTAAGTCTCGTCTGAATCGGTTTGTTAGTTTGGCCACAATACAATCCTATAAGTTGCAAATTACTACGATTCTCCCTCATTAAGAGCTCCTTTTTTTGCCCTGGATTGTACATAGAATACGCCTTTTAGTTATACAGTGATCACAATGATACCGAAATTTTGAGTAATAGATTAACTTGCCTTGATCAAGGCGTCAAAAGTCTTTTGATTTGACGAGGGTTTTGTTATGGTTGCTGTGGTGGCATAAATAAATCTTCCTGTACTCGTATTTAGCTGCATAGGGTACGTCCTACGCACAATCCAGCTTGTCTTGGTTGCTTCGTGGAATTTAGAGATACACAAGCCGCAATCCTTCGTGTAATCAGAAGAAACAGCTGTTTTGGCAATATGGTTCCTAGTTGCACACTGAACCCAAAATTGCACTTCTTAAGTTCGATTATGGAGTGTGTAGTATTAATGCCTTCGAGAGCTTTACGAAAAGCGTTAACTTCCATGATATCAGCTTTGCCACAGTATAAATTGTCTTAGACAGTAGGTCGGCGCAGGGTATCTCCCCATGTTAAAGGATTATACCGCATAAGTGGCGCCGCCGCCGTCAGACCTCCCGAACTACGTACTGCCTCGCCCTGCCCATTCAATATGGTAACTGTATTAAACGTGCTAAGATGCACTTCAGATAGGCTAAGCCTACATTTAAATTAATTTATTTCAGTCTCCGTTGTTCGTTCGTGAGGCGGAGACCTATTCAGTTTTCAACTTCACGTTTGTTCCTACTTTTTGATTTATCTAAAATCCTGTTTTAGAGTTTTAGATGCTCCTTTATTTTCCTGGATTATCTTAAACCTTATTACTAGAATTATTCCAATAATATTACTCTTTTACAGGACAGGGAAAAGAATTTAGATAAAGTTTGATATTATTAGTGCTAAAATTAACATGAAGAACAAAGGCAGTATGGCAAAACTAAATGCCGCGGGAGGTTTTCGTTCACAGACACAGGAGAACGGTGACTCTAAATGTTTCTTGTGAAGAACAAAAATGAAGATGGCAATGTTTGTAGAGAGTAGTATGAGCTATTCTCTTGCTGGCGGTCGCCGAGCAGTCTTTAGAAACCCGAAATTTGTGTTTCTTGCATCATAGTAAATACGTTTTGCTGTAGGTTGTTGCTGAATGCGCTGCTACTTTTCTACGAAAATTTCACGTATAGCGTACTGAGATGAACACATGCCATGCGTTACGAAGTCGAACAAGGAAACGTTACCGATACGAACTGCTGAATAATAGTTTTAATACTATGAATCGTTTATTTTTGTTTGTCGTATCTTTAATCACATTTCTTCTTCCATCAGTTTTCTCACATATGTCAATTGTAATGTGCCATTATTTAACATAACGCACAGTAGTAGTTTGTATAAAGTACAGAATATAAGTGATACGATATACACCGGTCAGAAAAATATAACATATAGGACAAGTACGAGGAAATTGATGCACGTAATGAAACTTAAGAAAACATGACCTGCTCCTTAAATAAAACACTATTTGTTCTTACTGCGTTGGAATTTTCTTTTAAATGACGGTTCGCAAACGTAATGGTGAAGTAAATGCGCACCCTAACCAAAAATTCCAGCAACCATTGCTTTGGCAAATGCGGGCAATTTGCACATGGTACAGGCTGCATGAGAACCAAAAATTTCTTTACTACTCCACTTTGGTAACAAAGATCACTGGAATCTACGACGAAAGATTTCTTCCAATTTAAGTACATACTCGGAATAACGTTTGGAGGATGCAGTTAGCCCTCCACATGGCTTACTGTTAGAATTTGCCTTTGCCTGAATAAAGTCCAACTCGCTGTCATTCAGCGCATCTTGCGTTGCCACAAACCAAGCACGGCATGCTTGGCAATCGTGCTTTTGAAGCAGCTTCCGAACGATGAAACCGACAGCGTAGTGAAAACCTCCTCGTTCCACTGCATCCATCTCCAGCTCAGTGAAAAGGTCCTTTAACTCAAATTCAGACTGTGTTCCTGTCGAGGACTGTGACGGAATTGCCTATGACTCGGGTACGGGTTCCGACGTTTTGGAGCTTTTTCTCTTGCGTTTCGTCGCACAGCTGCTTCTATTTTCACCGACACCAGTTGGGGTTGCTCTGTGCACAACTATAACAGAAGCCTCTGGACCCAGGGCATCGTTCTCACAGTTGGGTCCGGTACTGTTCAGCTGGCAGGACAAGTTCAGAAGGATGAGACGTAGAAATGATTGAAAGAAACGGTACAGTGAAGGATTCAACCTGCACCCTCCTCTGAACCGCACTTGGCTAATGAAATTTTCAAGAGGGTCCTGGTTTAATCGTCTTGTAAATAGCGTAGTATGACCCTCTTTTGAAAGGTCGTGGCACAGCTCGATGAGGGCATTTATGCTTTCTACCCACCTTTTTAAACAGCGAACGGGTACCTCGATGTTCTTCGTCTCGTTTATAACCTTGATTGATTGGACGAAATTTCGGAGCTCGTAAAGCTCTTCGATATGGAACTACCGCCAACGTTAGTCAGTCTGATCGGTTGTCGAAACTTCTTCTTGTGAACGGTAAAGTTGCTATTGAAAATGTCGAACAGTATCGAATCGAGCTGCGATAGTTTCAAGTCCGAGGTATTGGGGGAAGCACTTTCTTGTTTACACAATGCGTCACACCTGTGCTGACTGAGTGGCTTAGCGCTTGGGTAGCATATTTTACTCGTTGTTTGGTCAAGGAAGTGAGGCATATATGAGCAGTTGTTAACCTGGGAGCTAGTGGAAAACGTTTCTTCTTGTCAAGCTCGAAGAAGTGGCTCAGCTGCTTCCAGTTTGCCTTTTGGGTTCCAAATTCTAAGGCGTATTGTGCAGTGTTGTGTAGTTGGTAGTTGTGTAACTGTAATTGTGCAGTTGCAACTACTTTTTTGATGTAATCGTAACTGTAATCGAATACATTCTAAAAATGTGTAGGTGCAATCGTAATCGTATAATCGATTACATTTCATTTGCCGTGTACGAGAAGCACAAAAATGTGGTCGCGCAGTTCACAGCTTGGAAGATTGTAATCGATTACTTTTGTGGAAATTGTACATGGAACTGTAGTTGTAATCGTAACGAAGCAGTGTAATCGTAATTATAATCGATTACTTTTTCTTGCAACTACACAACACTGGTATTGTGTAAGTTGTCCTTACGCTTTTCAAAAGATGACATGGATCGAAGAAATAGTAGTATTTCCGTCCTTTGTGCATGAAAGAAGGTTGTTCTGGGGATGTTCCCAGTAAATTCGCACAAGACGAGAAGTTTGAGCCCTGGTCACTCGTAATAACACGAACATCTCACCCGATTATTGCAATTTTGTCCAGACACTCCAGTAGGTAAGTCTTGGATTCAGGAGCCTCCAAAGCAGTCGTGTAGAAGATATACCTTACAGGTAATTTCAGTTCCCGAAGATGCTTTTCATAAAGAAACTTAGGACGCTGTTTGCAGGAGTCTTGCTTCCACGGTCGCCGTAATCTTCACTGGGGTACGACTTCGCTCATTCTCCATGCAAGATGCGCTCCGCCCCCCCCTAAGCTGCGACCGTATCGCATTATGATGCGCCCCCTTTGAGAGCAAAAGCTATGATGATGCGCCCATCTCCCACCATGAATTAATTATTTTAAGTGTTATTTAGTTGTGAAAAACTCAAATGTCGGTACAAATAACGTCTCAGTAAAACAACGGCTTCGGCAAAAATAACTACAGCTGCTTTACGAACTGTTGTGTTTACAGTCTCTAGCTATTCTAAGCCAATTGTATTTTTCCAAACCCGCCTTATATAGCCCGACCTATGCTACATAACAGGGGCACTCTGTGAACATGAAATAACAGAACAACCTAGGGGCACATACAAATCCTTCCCAATAAGACCAAAACACATACACTTGTTTAGTAATACAAATAACGTGAGTCTAAATTTGGTTTCGGGGCTCGGGTGGAACGCCGGAGCACTGTACCGGTTGACACTGGAACTTCTGTGCTGTTGTTTTGCAACTCCAATGGCTTCCCTGGGATGGGAACCACCCCACATGGTTTCTGTGATTCCGGGCCCTCCATTTCGTCCAGCATTTCTTCCTCAACGTCGTCTGCACGGCCTCCTGGCAGCAGTTGATTTACATGACGTTTCACCAGGCCTATTCTCGTCTGAACCAAATAAAGGTATGTTCCTAGACGGTCGCTAATCACCCCTGGCATCCATTTCTGCGAAGACCCAAACTGCCGAGCGCGAATTCTGTCGCCTATTTATAATTGGCGGGAAACCGGTGCCCGTTGAGAAGCGTCCTCTGGGGGTCGAAGCAAATCCAGTAAAGATCTCGGAGAACGACCCAACAACCCTACCGCAGGCGCAACTCCCGTGACGGCATGCGGCGTACTGCGATAGGAAAACAAAAACCGGGCAATTTTACTGGACAGCGTTTCTTCCAAACCGTCAACCTTCCGAAGATAGTGTTTTAACGTCTGCACGAAACGCTCAGCCATGCCGTTCGACTGCGGGAAATAAGGAGCTCCACAAAGGTGACGGACCCCGTTGTTTCTTAGGAATTGCTCCATCTCGGCAGACGTAAATGGCGAACCATTATCGGTGACCAGCTCCCTAGGAAGACCAAAACGGACCCAAATAACTCGAAATGCCTCTATCACCCCCGCGGAGGTAGCACTGTTCATTGGAAAGACCTCAGGCCACCTCGTCGTAGCATCAATGACCACCAGTAACATCTTTTTCCCCCAAGGACCCGCAAAATCAGCATGGAGCCTACTCCAGGGATGATCGGGTTGTGGCCAACTGGCTTCCTTCACATTCGCGGGGCATTTTTCGTGAGCCTGAAAGTCCGAACAACTCTTTAACAAATCCTTCAAATCTTCGACTATCCTTGGCCACCAAACCATGCCTCGGATTTTCTGATTCATCCGAATTAACCCCGGATGCCCAATTCCAAGAACCTCTGGTCTCAACCTCCGAGGCACCAAAACTCTCGACCCGTACAACACCACGCCGCTTTACAGGGTAAGAGCACCTCTCACCTGGTAGTACGGTCGAAGGTCCTCAGAACCCGCATCCTCCGACTTCCAACCCTTCGTGATCCGATGCACCAAAGACCTCATAACCGGATCACTCAACATCTGACTACACGTGACCGGCGCCCTCGCGATAATCCACAAATTACAACAGAGAGCCTGCTGCGCATCTTCATCTACGAACACCGTGGACACCGGAGCTCTGGACAGGGCATCGGCATTTCCATGAGCATCGGACGTGCGAAAAGACAGATCGTAATTGTAAGCCGCCAACCGTATAGCCCACCGCTGCATTCTAGCCGCCGCCATCGAAGGAACCCCGCTCTTGGGTCCCAGGATAGCCAATAATGGCTTGTGGTCTGTGACCAGGGTGAACTTCCGGCCATACACATAATCGTGAAACTTGGTAAATTCAAAAATGAGAGAAAAAGCTTCTTTGTCGATTTGCGCATAGTTTCTCTCAGCCGCGGACAACGTTTTAGAAGCATACGCAATGGGCCGCTCCAAGCCGTCGGGAAACACATGGGACAGGACTGCCCCCACCGGCGAGGCATCGCACTCCAGTTTGAGAGGATGCTCCGGATCGTACGGACACAATACCACAGGGGACACCAAACACCGCTTCAACGCCCCCCCAAGCATCTCGCTGTTCCGGTCCCCACTGAAAACGCACCCCCTTTCGTGTGATGCGAGTGAGCGGTTCCGCTAAAGAAGACAAATGAGGTACAAACCTCCCATAGTATTGAATAAGCCCCAAGAAAGAACGGACCCCCCCCCCTACATCAGATAGTACAGGAGCCTCCCAGATAGCCCGTACTTTCTCGTCATTCTTCCCGACCCCGTCCCCAGAAACTTGAAACCCCAAAAATCCAACCGACGACACCCCAAACAGAAATTTTGATCGTTCCAGCCGCACATTCAGCTTTTCCAGGATAGCCAACACAGCCTCCACCCGCCCCCAGTGCTCCTCCGGAGTTTTTCCAGAAATCAGTAAATCGTCGAGATAACACTTCACAAACGGCACTTCCCGTAAAATTTCATCCATTACTTTCTGAAAAATAACAGGAGCGGACGCTACGCCATGTGGTAACCTTTGAAACTGATACAGACCCCAAGGTGTGTTCAGAGTAGTCAGCTTTTTTGAGGGTTCGTCAAGCCCCAAATGTAAATAAGCTTGTTTTAAATCGATCTTGCTAAAAAGGACCCCCCGTTCCAAAGACGCAAAAATATCCTGCGGTTTTGTCAAAGGGTACAGATCGACCTGTAACGCCTGATTCAGCGTAACCTTATAATCCCCACAGAGCCTCAGTTTCCCGTTGGACTTCACTACCGTTACCAAAGGCGTCGCCCAGTCGCTGTGGGACACTTTAAGAAAAACCCCCTCTCGTTCCAACCGATCTAACTCCGTTTACACCCCGTCGCGTAATGCATACGGAATAGATCGAGCCCGGAGAAATTTTGGGACCGCCCCGTCGTCCAAAGCCAATGTAACTTTGTAGTGTTGATGGGAACCTCCACCCCCGACGTACTGAAAAATTTTGGAAATTTGGTAAGTATGGAGGACGACGTCGGCTCAAAAAGGTTTTGTACCCGTTCCACCCGCGACCAGTCCAGTTTGAACCGATTTAACCAATCCCGCCCCATAAGCGCTGGACCATCTCCTTGGACCACCAGCAGGGGAACTTCCTCTTCCTTACCGTGCACCATAACCCTGGGCCGAAAAGTACCCACAATCTCGACTCGTTCCCCCGTATATGTCTCCAGTTTCACCGGGGACTTTGACAACATCGGTTTCCCCAACGATTCCCACAACCTCCTGGAGACTAGGGAGACAGACGAACCTGTGTCTATTTCCATGCGGATATCATGCGAGTTGAGATTCACCTGTACGGTATAGGGACGGTTATTTATTCCCCTACACAAAAGGACTCGGAACGAAAACATGTGTTCCATATCCGGCTCAACCTCGTCCGGTCGATCCTGTCCCCCTTCTTCTGTCCGTAGACACTGGGTTTTCCCTGAACGACCCGCGATTTACTATTCTGTGCCCCCACTGAGGAACGTACCCCCACCCCGTTCCGGTTCCCCCCCTGAGTTCTACAGGTAGCCGCCAAATGACCCGCCATCCCACACTGGAAACACGTCCTACTCCTGCTGGGACAGTACACGGCAATGTGGCCCTTCTCCCTACAACGGAAACAAGAGCGACCCGTCGCCAGTTTATTTACTTCGTCACGTTGAGTCGCCATCGCTCCCACTTGCAAAGATTGAGCCCTAGCGGCCCCCATGGAATACGCAATCTGTAACACCCCTCGATCGTGAGATCGTCCTCAGCCAATAACTTCGTGCGAATCCGACCGTCTTGGATACCTTACGCAAACCCATCTCTTAGAGCGGAATCAAGGTGATCCCGAAAATTGCAGTATCGAGAGAGCCTTCTCAACTGGGCCACAAACTCCCGCAAGGTCTCTCCCTCCCATTGTTTCCTACTATAAACAACGGAACCGTTCGGCCACTTCGATCTTTTTCTCTACGAAGTGTTCCTTTAACACGCGACATAACTCCTCAAAAGTCTTACTTTCCGGATTGTCCGGCGCACAAAGCTGCCAAAGCTTGTCACAAGCAAATCCTCCCCCCAACGTAAACAAACATGCCTTTTTCTGTTTCTCCTCTACCACTCCATTCGCTTAAAAAAACTGCCGCAAGCGCTCTTCGTACACTTCCCAATTCATCCCCTCCGCGTAAGCTTCCAACGTCCCCAAAACCATGCCTCTCCCTTGTCCCCCCGAACTCACAACCCTCTGCTTCCGTACCCACCAGCCCCCGAACTCCCCGCCCTCTCCTCCTTCTTCGACGCCATCTAGCCTTAAGTTGCGAAGAGTCAACCTCTCCAGTCGCCGCTGTGGTCCTGTGCCCAGGCAATTTAAGACCTCACGAGGCCCGCCGGTCCACTTCCCAAGGACCCCCAAACAGCAAGCGCCCCTGGAAAGCCCACACTTTCAACAACCCAGACTAGAACCAGAACCCTGAACACAAAAAAATTATGGAGAGCGGGAACCCGTGATCCTCGTCGCCACTTGTTGTGTTTACAGTCTCTAGCTAGACTAAGCCAATTGTATTTTTCCAAACCCGCCTTATATAGCCCGACCAATTTTACATAACAGGGGCACTCTGTGAACATCAAATAACAGAACAACCTAGGGGCACATACATAACACGAACAAAAAGTTTTAATCGATATTAATAATTGATCCCAATACAAGCAGTATGTAAACACAACAATGGCTGGCGAAAGGTAAGTGCTGTTTTTTTATGAAAACTCAAAATAATCACGGCCTCTGGCTGTTTGCAGCCCTTATTCCAGAGGTACTACGAACATTCAGGATTATTTTGATGTAACTTTTATACCATGTTATGCCCTCCTTACATAATTAACGACTTTCTTCACATAGGCGTACAGTTACAATCGACAAATGTTATGTAGCTATTACACCCGAAAAGTTTAAAAAGACATTTGACGAAATACTGCAAAGGGTCTGAAAATCTAAGAAAAACAATGCCACGAAGGAAGACAATCTACTAACGGAAGAATCATCGCTGGCATTCCGGAAAACATTTCCTTAAAAAGAAAGGGGAAAGTTTTCGGGTACTTACTTTCTTGATTGAATGTTCTTGAATGTTGAATTAAAACAAAGATTAATTATAGGGAAATCCAAGCACTGCAGAGCCTTCAGTTACCGAGTTCCCCGCGCGGTTTGCGGGGGGGGGGGCACGGGGAGCATTTGTCCCCTGGCGCCCACGAGCTAATTTTTTTTATTCCATAATTAAAACTTACTCGCATCAACTGTGAACTATTAACATTTTGCTCTTCTTTGGAAAAAACAATTGCACCGCATACGTATATGTGCATTCTGGTTCAGGGGCAAATTTGGAAGAAACTGAGCTGTCGCTACCGCAAGCATCAGTTTTTCTCGTGTGCTCGGGCTACCAGAGTGCAAAACTGCTGTGGATAGAACGTACGCACAGAATTCTAGGGGAGCTATGAGCTAACTTTTCACCCTGCAGGATGCAAAAAAGTACAAACCTCGTGTTTTATGCCTCAGTTCTTAGCTTTGGAGCGAGTCAAAAGCATTTACACAGATCCTGTTAATTTTCATCTTTTTTCGGTGTTCATTCTGTGAAAATGAACCAAAAACGTTGCATGAAGCAGCAAATCCTTCAAGGAATGTTTGTGAAGCGCATAGCTCGATCGGGAACACAACAAGTAAGTTTCAAACATAAAACATGGGATACGCCAATCCGGCTGTTACACAGATGCATTGTTGTTTACTTTTTGTAAAATATATTTATCGTATAAGCAGTTTGAGCACGAGGATTTTATCACCTAATTAGTGATTTTTAACAGGAAACTGCCTCCAGTTGTACTCCAGTATCTGAAACCGTTGATGATACTGTAGCTAAGGAAACCTTTTCATCTCTTGAGGAAACTGTGGAATCCGAACAGTACTCCTCCTAACTGTGGTTTGCCTCCATCTTCTCTTACATTCAACGTTAGAGGCATTTAAAGCCAAGACAGCACAAGTGCCCCACCTGGCGAAGGATATCTCTCGGTACACTTATCGAAAACAGCTTACGACAAACCAGTTCAACCTTTTCCTACCAGCGGATCGTCTTTTCCAGCCATAAATGGAAGGTGGTTCTCCGCGAACTACTATTCGCAGTTCCCATGGGTGGAATATTCTCTTTTGGGCAATACGTTTTTTTGCTATCCTTATCGCCACTTTGGGATCGTGGATTTACCCTCACCAGGGGGAAAGAACAGCGTTGCGTTCATCAATAAAGGGATCAGCATGTGGAAAAATTTGAAGAAGATTCTCTTGCAGAATGAGATCAGTAATCGACACAAGAATTCCGTCATCAGCTGGAATGAATGGACGATGATCGCATCTGGAAGAACACCCTCTACTGCAGCCAGCCGTAGTTCTCAAAGGGCCACAGAAATCGCTGAAAGTAGGCTTCACGTGAAAGAACTCTACAAATGCATTATATACCTCGCGAAACAAGGACTTGCTTTTCGAGGACACGATGAGTCTGAGGCTTCGGCAAACAAAGGAAACTTCAGGGAGCTTTCAGAACTTCTTGCCGAGGAAAATGAAAAGCTGAAAGAAAGGCTGCAGAGGAAGTACGGCAATTACACTCGCAAAGATCATCAAAACGATATGGTAAGCTGCATTGCCGAAAGACTTCACCAGGGCATTAAAGAGCGAGCAAATTCATTTTGGGCTACTTTCTTCCACTGGAACTATTTTCGAAGAACCTATTGGGTGCTTTTACGTTAAGGAAGTTGATGCGAAAAATTTGGTCCAAAGGATTTTCAACGAAACAAACAAGATGGGCATGGATGGAAATACTGCGTTGCCCAATGTTACGACGGTGCAGCTGTAATGAGAGGGCATCTGTCAGGGGTGCAAACCCGTGTTAGAGAAATACACCCGCAAGTTATTTACATCCACGGCTATGCTCATCGACTGAACCTGGTCCTCGTGGATGCCATTGATCATATTGTGATGCCTAATTCTGGGACGGGGGCGAGAATTAGCACCACAATCTTAAGTACTCAATAAAGACCAACAAGTTGGTTTCAGACAAACTGTATTGAGTACACACAAGAGCCTAGGGCTCAAGGACCTTGTACCTTTGGACACTGGGTCTTTCAAAGACCCCGACTCTGAGCGCGACTTCCACGTCAAGACTACATCTTTACTCAACTCAGACTCCGCTCGGACTCCCCGCTCAGAATGACCAGCTCTCCTTATAAGCTGTTCTATAAGGGTGCGGCCAAGCTTCCGGTCGAACAGTGGCAATAACGTACGTGACTTAAATCACGCATGCATGGCACCATTCTCACAAGCAACTCGATCTAGTAGAATTACCAAGCCTGCTCGTATGGCTACACAGGAAGCGTGTCTAAAATATCCTCAAGTACAATTCCACGCCTCACAATATTCAGGAAGCGTCCGAACTTTTTTCTCTTCTTCAACGGGTATACGTATTTTTCAGTCAAAGTGGCCCGCGTCATGAACTCTTCCTTAGATGGGCAGGCATATTGGTACAGATCCATCCAACAAATGAAAATCTTGTACCCACATGTTCTCGGCACCCTTCAGATTATTGAAGCAGCTAGTGGCAAAGATGCTGTCGACGCGTCGGGCTTGCTGCGAAAGATTGGGACTCGAGAATTTCTCCTAAAGTTCTTTCCATGGAAGTGCTTCTCGGTATCACTCACGGATTGTCACAGGAATTGCAGTCGGAGACTTTGAACTTGTTTCACTGCATGCAGTTGGTGGATACAACTATCTCCCGGTTACGAGAATGCCGCAGTACTAGCACGTGGTATTCCCTGGTCAAAGAAGCTACTAAAATGGCCGATGAACTGAATCCTGCACCGATGGAAACGGGAGAAGGAAGTTTCACTCACACAATGTCCACTCTTGGAAAGAGAAACGTTCATTCCAAGAATACCGACTACCACACTCCGAAGTCTTAAAACTGTCCCGGTACTAGATTTCACCTCTTAAGGATGCGATGCCGGCAGCAAAGTCGTCCATGGATTGAAGCAACTTAAGCCTAGTGACTTTGTTCTGACGCAGTTTTGTAGTATTTGCTGATATCACAAGTGCGTATCGTGAATTCTGGTAGTTCTCCCTTCCTTCCAGGGAGGCTTTAACCTTGTAAGACTCCAGACAACGTTCAAGTTTCACACACTCGGTTGTAAGCCACTTCTCGTATTTGGAAATAACTTCAAAAACGGGCAACGTCGGTCTTCACTTGGCTTACATCTACGCTGGGGTCTGTAGTCAATCACTGGAATCATGACATAAGCTGGACATTCTCCGCGTGAACCTGATACTGCTTCTGTGGAGTAAGTCCTCCTGGTTCGAACCCTCCCAAGTCCACGCTCCCAATTCCATTCTTAATTCCCTGCTGCATTTTCTCCCATCCCAAGTAAATGTGATACTTGTTCCTTTCGCTGCGGCGACTAAATCTTTCACGGCTTCTTCCGATATGCCCGGTTGCATGGGTCCAACATCCTGACATGGATACGGCACAAACGAAAATATAGTTTTGCTATCTGGAACAGCAAGGATAATATCTTCCGTGCTTCTCAATTGATGATCGTGTTCGTTCGACGACTGCCCTTTCTACCCTCAAAGTAAACGGAGTGCAGCATTTCCACACCTATTTTTTTAGCATTAACCAGAACAGTTTGGTTTCTTCGCTGTACTCGGTACCTCTGCAGCTCCCGTAGTTTAACACAGCAAAAGTCTCGTAGAAGATCAGGTAAGTAAGTTTTGACATTTTCTTGTCAGTAACCGCAGACATTTAAAATGGAATTAGATCCACCAGGTCGTTTTCTTCAAGACATTGGAAGTACGAACCAAAAATCTCATTGATACTGATATCTTTCGAACAATGCTCGCAGCAAGATGGTGGCTGACCTTTAGTTGGAACGACATTTTGCTTCTGTTTTTTCGGCGTCCGCCACATTAGCGACAGATCATGCCAGCTTAGAGAAGAAGCATTCGCCACGGATGAGTCCAATTCTGCTAAATCCAAAGGGCATATCTCGGAAACACTTACATCCTCAGTACCTTGTGGGGGAATAGTTGGATCACTTGCTGGTGAACTTCCATGGTTGGAACCATATTCGGAGACATTCGCTTACGCACCCAGCCGTCTTGCACGGAAACAGAGGACGCCGAAGTTTTTGCGTTCTTGGAGTTCTTATGGAAGTTGACTGCTCCATGGGAGATTCTTCCATTTGGGGACCTTTCCTACAGCCTGCATCGTTGTTTTTCCCAACAGGGGTGGACTCCATGTTGGGGATAAACCGCTGGTCTTCAACATTTTGGTTCTGCCCATACTGCTCATTATGGCAACATTATCTGACAAAATGTCCAAGTTAACACGACGCGGAGTATCATTCGTCGCAGCTTCATCTAAGTGTAGAGCTGTATAGGTAAAAAAGCTAAATGAAGTTTCATGGTTTCAGTTTTATGTTTAATTTCAATACCTTCATGACAACTCTGCTGGAATAAAAATGGTTCGACGGGAAGCAGCGAATCAAGCGGAGCAGTTTCATAATCAGGCCAGCTATTTTCTGCTACAGATAGAGAATACACAGATTCTGTAAAAAACCTGAATAAGTTTCATGGTTTCAGTTTATTCTTAAATTTCATACGTTCAGGACAATTTTCCTGTGGTGAACATGTTCCGCCGGGAAGCACCACGTCCCGCAACGCGGCAGTTTCATGGTCAGGGTGGCTATGTTGTACTACAGACAGAGAATAAAAAGATTCTGTAATACATTTGAATAGGGTTTCAGTTTTATTCTTACAATTCGTACCTTCAGGACAGTTTTCCTGCGTCGAAAATGTTTCGTCGGGAAGCACCACATCACGCGCAGCAGTTTCGAAGTCAGAGTATCTATTTTGTACTACAGATAAAGAGAATAAAATCTAATGATAGACAGATAACTGTTTGAATACGGACAGCTGTCTTACTTTGAGTTGCTGACTGATCACTTGTGTCGACAAATGATATGGCAGGTGTCGCATGTAGCGGGGACAGTGGCGGCGTTTCAAGTTTCAATCAGGGGGGGGGGCAAGCCCAGAAGTACTGACCCTAGGTATTTGTTTAGTAATTGCATGCAAATTTATAAAAAGTAAACAAAAAATGAATACCATCATTAATAAAACTGAACTGACTGTATTTGATGCATCAGTTTAACAGTGGATATCTCCGCGCCTTCATATGAGCAAAATCGTTTATCAGGTCATCGTATTTCAATTCTTCAACCCTTTCGCATAAGGAAGCAATGACTAACAGATCAGAAAGACGCTCATCTCCCATAGTTTGCCGAAGATAGTTTTTTTTACTCTTTTAAGCAAAGAAAAAAAGCGCTCACAGCTTGCAACACTAACAGGTAGGCAAGAGACCAAATTAATAAGTTTAATCACTTCGCTCAAAAGCCATTGGTGTTCTTTTGAGAATCTCCCGGATTAAATGAACGTTTGTCAGTTTAACGGTAGTACGGAGAAGTTTAAGCTTAACTTTTTTGTCCAGCTGAACACCATTCACGGTTTCTTCTCTTTGAACAAGAATCAACGCAGATTTGAGCTGGTTTTCAAGCGCAGGTAGGTCAAAAGGCACATATTTGTAGGCATCGACGATTTCCTTAGCTGCTGCATATGAAAAATAATTTGATCCTTTGGTAAAGACGGTCGATGCTTTCAGTAGATTTGAGTGAGATGCTAGCCTTTCATGGATTTCTGCCAAAAAGCGATCAATGCATCGATAATAAAAATCAGTTTGCAATTTTGTAAAAGGACAAGCTGCACCCTCTGGGTCGGTATTCTTGGAATGAACGTTTCTCTTTCCAAGAGTGGACATTGTGTAGAAATCTACCAGATTTGGGTTTATCTTCTGGGAGCGTTGCGGACGAGTGAAACTTCCTTCTCCCGTTTCCATCGGTGCAGGATTCAGTTCATCGGCCATTTTAGCAGCTTCTTTGACCAGGGAATACCACGTGCTAGTACTGCGGCATTCTCATAACCGGGAGATAGTTGTATCCACCAACTGCATGCAGTGAAACAAGTTCAAAGTCTCCGACTGCAATTCCTGTGACAATCCGTGAGTGATACCGAGAAGCACTTTCATGTCTAGCATAAAATGTATTTTAAGGCAGATGACAAATCCATTCTTTTCATACTAAGTGACGACTCTCATTGGTTTTCACTAGGTCTGTGACAGTTTGAACTCCGGAACTCTCTCCAAGGACTTGGTCGGCCAAGTATCATCGGTGCTACGCCAGTGGCAAGAAAACCAACTTACGTTTCAAATCCTCAAGGTCACGCAGCAAGGAAACGGCTCTTATTGCGGGATATACGCCATTGCGTTTGCTGTGCTGCTGGCAGACAGGATTAATCCTTCAACAGTCTAAGATAACAAGAAAGTCTACTCAAAATAGAAAGCACCTGTTACAGTGTCTCGAGTCTGGTCGGCTGGTTGCTTTTCCAGCCAAAAAAATCGATTTGTCGCTCGCCTAAAAAGTTCAGCCCTGTGGCAGTTGTTCATTGCAATTACAGGTTAAAACAAACAGATAAGGCCCTCATTGAGTGCACAGCCTATGCTGAGTGGTTCCACCAGTCTTGTCTTGGTTTGGACTCGAATGCTTGGAGCAGAGCAGTACGCTCAAAAGCGTGGAAATGCCACCTGTGCATTCGATCTTCAAACATTGAATTTGTTGAAGGGGAAAAAGGGGAGAACTTGTTACTCTGCCCTCCGGGAAAGCGGCATTCACTGCAGCGGTTCTGGACGGGGGTGAACTAGAAAAGAAAGAACGAATCCAAAATCGCTGCAGTGGATGGCGCTTTCCCGAAGGACAGTGTAACAAGTTCTCCCCTTTCTTTTGATTAGAACTGCCCTCCGGGAAAGCGCCATCCACTGCACCGATCTTGGATTCGAACAGAAGCGTAAGGGATATATACCTGATAAAGGTGATATTTCGTGGCGTCCTCATCACCGTAACATGAGGCCGAGTAACTTATGCCTGTGAATGAAATCGCGGAGCAATTCAGGTGACTGTGACATAGTCACGAGACCGGAGAAATTGGTGTTGCCGTGCGTCATAGTGGCAACAGAAACGGTCGAAGACGGGAAGCCTACTGACCACCGAATCAGTTGGAAGTAGTAGGTCGAAGAAACGTCGTTGGTCAGAAGAGTTTAGCCACGAGCTTGTCAAAAAGAGTGGAAAGCCCAAGAAATAGGGTAAAACCCCACCCTTCAACACCCGGTTCCCAGACATCCCCCCCGAGCTTGTCATTAGAGGATGCAGGTCCAAACTAAAATAACAGAAAGGAAGAAAAAAAGAAACACGGGTGCAGGTTAAACATTTTAGCCAGCCTGGGCTAAAAGACCCTTTTCCCAAAATGTCTTTATTTGGTCAAGAATGATTTTAATTATAGCATATATTTCTACAAAACATTTCTTGCCGTGCACATAAAACGCATGAAGTACTACTTCCAATGCCTAAATTACGCATACGACTTGCATGAATCCCGATGGAAGACAAATTCGCTAATGTTGAAATGCGTGGGGCATAAAGGAGTGATCATGGTAACTTGCTAATTTTAGAAAATCCCGTCGTAAAACAGTTACTCCAAGAATACTGTATCTATAATTAAATTTGACTTTCTGTCAAGTTTGGTCCGATGTCTCGTCTATTCCGCAAGGCAAATTGTTTTCGTTCCTGCGGCTCTTTTGGTACCTTTGTGTAAAGACATTTTCGTCCTTCCCCCTTACTTTTATAGCGTTCCTCAAT
This sequence comes from Leptestheria dahalacensis, assembly GCA_022114935.1. Lineage (NCBI taxonomy): Eukaryota > Metazoa > Arthropoda > Branchiopoda > Diplostraca > Leptestheriidae > Leptestheria > Leptestheria dahalacensis. The sequence goes on from JAIQCU010000732.1 coordinate 19,294, forward strand.
GCCACTTACACAAGGAACACCACAATATGGTACTTGTGACAAACACTCAATATAAACGTCAAATTAAAACGTCAAAACAAAACAAGGCAGTATCACTACGGCCTTATGACAGTTGCCAGACGACTGATTAAAGATGGCGGACGGCATGTTTTTCGCACTTTTTCACCACTAGATGGCGTAATTTGGTAACGTCTCTATACTGAAGGCCTTGATTCAGTACAATCCACAGACGTGTTACACCGCCTTCGGGAAAGCGCCATACTCACAGATGATCTGGAATGTAGATGTAATACCATCGGAAAAGATGGGAAACGGTGGATACCAAGGAATAACGAAAATGAAATGTAATGGACTTACCACAGAACAGGGAAGAAGGCGCAAAATGAACAAATAACACCAAAACAAAGGAGCCCATCTTCGTGCTGCGAGATCACTGGACGAGTACAGAACGACTGCTTGTCGCAAGGAAACAACGCGTGGGCACAAGGACGATGTCACGACAGCGTTGCCTGGAACCAACACTTGGCAAGTGTTGAGAAACGCGAGAAGGGAAGTGGAAGAACGAAGGTGGCAGGAAAGAAGGGGTGGGTGAAGGACCGCTGGAGAAAAGGGAGACAGGGACAGAGACAGAAAGAAACCGAAAGAGGGTGAACCTTTGCTGACAGGCCAAGCCTGCCAGCAAGGCTATACCCCCTTTCGGGTGCGATGGACGCAGATTAGCAACAACTTTTTAGTCAGGGTGAAACGGTTTAGCCATTTGCGAAACTTTTTACTCAGAGACGTCAGCGTAGATTCCATTTACCACAGGCTGACATACCCAAGCCAGTTGGACATATAAAAAAGGACCTCGGAATAAGAATATGTACAGAACAAAGTTCCTACATATCATTGTATGGGTGGGTGGGTACTTGTCGGGCGGGTACGCCTCAAAGACCTGGGTCGGGATAGGCACCTCTGTTCCCCACCACTCGTCTTGGGGAACGGTAACAACTAATCCCAGCCGACTGGAATTGGCCGGCGAAGAACTTAATCAGTTTATTGCTACTCATAAAGCGGTTCTGCTGAACGAAGTTGACATTGGCGAAACCCTTGAACGGTACGCAAACTAGATCCTTTACCCGCACGCACTGCAGGCCGAGTTAAGAAATCCCATGTACCCTCTGCCCGTCTACTCATTAATGAACAGAAACTCGACGATGCCATTTGCAGCCAACAGACTTCCAAAGCACCAGGCCCAGATGGAATACCTACTGCACTCTGGCAAAAAAAAAACTTAATGTGCCAAGACCTGTCCTTTTGTCACTCTTCAATGCATCTTTGAAATTTTCCTACGACCCACAATAATGGAAACAGGCAAAGGTAGTTTTAATTCCGAAAGCAAATAAGCCGGTCCCCTGCCACTTCACTTTCTTTCGCTCAATCTCTCTACTACCAACACTTAAAAATCTTGGGAACTATTCTCTGCCGTCGATTTCGCTACATACTCGAAACCAGTGGTCTGCTGCACCCCCTTCAATTCGCTTTTCGTCGCCATAGATCTGCGGAAGACGCCTTTCTTCTATTGATTCATGATATCTTAACTGGGTTTGATAGTGGCTGTATAAAATCTGCCCTTGCCCTGGATACTGAAGATGCCTTTGACAATGTTCGACACAGCGTCCTTACCGAAAAAGTAGCGAAGTTACTACCAACAGGATATACCTCTTGGAATTCTTCATTTCTTACCGATCGCATCTTTAAGGTAGCCTACGAAACTGAAAATAGCATACAGCTGAACTCGCGTAAGTACTACCACAGAGACCCTCTGTCCCCAGTATTATTCACTATGTACATTAACCAGCTCCTTCAAAGTTACTCTTTCAACCATGTTCGACCATTGTAACTTCGCGGATGACATTTTTTATATGTATCTGGACGAAGCGACAGCTCTAACAGCAAAATGTTGGGAAACTGTGTTCGTCGCCTAGGCATGGAACTTAAAAAGCTTGGTTTACGGCTAAACGGAACGAAATATAATTTGATACATCTTTCTCGTAAGCATTCACCAGGAACTTCCTTGGTAAACGTTGGGAGTCACTCTATCACTTCAAACAGCACTATTTTCTACTTGAGGATCTTGCTTCATGCTAAAGTACACTGGACGCCTCACATTGCTCAACTGCAAAAGAAAGCTCTTGGTACCACGCAAGTTTTACGCACCACCCTCACCACAAGAAGGCCACCAATGTTACCACAGCATTCCGAATATAACAAGGCATTATTTCTCCAATGATGTTGTACGGTTGCTCAACATTTTCCGGTTTGACCCTTCAAGAAGTTCGCCAAATCCAGCGCCAAGCTTTACTCTTACTTTCTGGCGTTAGCCGCACTTGCCCAAACAATGCATTGTTAGTCGAATTAGGAATTCTTCCTGTGCAGCGGCAGATCCAATTCAAACGCCTTTGTCATTGTCTCAGATTACTCAACACACCGGAGTGTCCCGTTCATGAATTGCTGGAAATAGTCAAACCTCGGTCACATAAGCGGTATCAATCACCCCTAATCCTGATGAAGACGGAACTTCAAGGCACAATTACTGCTACCGAATTTCACCCTGCGGAGAATATAACTGACAACCCCCCTTAGCAAGAAATACAGAGAAAATTTGCATGAAGACGATGATGCATAACACTAAGGAAGAAGCTCTTAAGTGAGTCACACGTAATCAGGCAAGCCTGCGCAACTGTCTCTTCACTGTCGGGTCCAAATCAACCGACAATATAGGATTTGCTTTCACTTCTCCGGACTGCCTGCGCCAGCTGCTTGGGACATTACCTTTGTCGTGGTCGAATTTCCACGGCGAGTTTATGGCCATAACCGAAGCTCTGCAGTATGCTGTGACACATCGTAGGGGATCAGTTACCATTTTAACAGACTTACGACGGCAATGCAGCTAATTTCAAGATCACGAATGCCAACATGTGACAGTCTTGTGTCTCACTACTGGAGAACGATGCGACACCTTTCCAAGCAAATAACTGGTTCTTTAATCTGATGCCCGGGACACGCTGGTATCTATAGAAATGAACTGGCAGACGAGTTTGCCAAGCGAGCTGCCGGCGGCCCTCCTACCCCCTACCAGGGGCACCATCCTTTTTATTGGTTAAAAAGATTATGAGAAACTGCATGTGGTCACAGTGACAAGAAGAATGGAAGCAATTGACTCCTTCTAAACCCCTGTATGAATTAAACCTAGTACCCTTGGCACTTGCTGGATAGGTTGCCAATTACCTAGACCGCAAATTAAACATGTGATTAAACTGTGGAGTAACCGTTTCCGACCCCAGAGTACTTATATAATATTAAAACATTTACTCGGACAAATGCCCCTTTTGTAACGCAACTTCAACGAGAAACCATGTATTACTTATCCGCAACTCGGTCTGTGCGGTACGACGCCAGTTGGCCCATTGTTGAATGCTACTATTCACGTATAGTTCGACCCAGTTCCTCGTCCTTTATAATAGATCCCTTTGTTTTTCCGTAATATTTATGTGGCAATGGGCTATCCAGCCTTTGCCGAGACGCAATAAATAATAATGAAAAAAAATAGTAGGCTAGGGCTGTTTAAAAATTACTTTTAAAACTGGAATTAACGAGAATGATGTATTTAAGAAGAACACTAGCTATTCGTTATTACACAACAAACCTCAAGAGTCAAGTTCAAAGCTCAAAGTTCTAGAATCCTTTTTCTAATGTGGCGGAACTACTATCTCAGTCAACTTGTTACCGGGTATTGCGGACTAGTTTCCTTAACAAAATCAAAGCTGTCTAAACCAGACTCTGCGACTCGTGTCACGTGGAGGAAACAGTCATCATTTTCTCTTCGATTGTCCAAAATTATCTAGAGCCAAGCTAGTCAATGTAAATATATTTTAGTCTACTTCTTTTTTTCCTGGCCCGAAATCCTACCACATCTTTTAAGCAATTCCAGTCTACAAATAGCCGTATTATACTTTGTAGAGAAATCAACGCACCGATAACCTCCAAGCCATTACGATTATTAACATTATTATTATTTTTTTCTTCATTTTCCTTTTTTTGTCTGTTTGTTTAATGTTTGTGTGGTTATTTTTTTTTCTTTTCTTCATTTTTTCTTTTTTCCTTTTTTGTCGTTGTTGTAAATTCTATTCCCTTTGTGTTTGTGACCTTCCTTACAAATTTATTTCCTATCACTAGGTCATAAATTCTGCTTCGCTTTCCTTTTTAGTCTTTTTATTTTGATTTGCCTCTCTATTAATAGATTATACTTTATCTAAATAGTTTTGCATTTGATTAAATCGCCAGTTTTCCCTGTTGTTGTTTTTTTTCTTTTTCTTTGTTCGATTGGTACCTGAACTTTCATTCCCATTAAATTGTGTAACTAAAACACAGAAGAAATTGTAGCCCCTTATGCGTTGAGCCAGCTGGGCTAAATCCACTTGTGCATCATTAAAAATAGGTTAGCATTTGCAGGGAACATTTTTCTTCAAATGTTTTAAGTATGTTAATGAGAAGATTGCAAAGTGAAAAGTATGCTACACAGGACAACAATTCGTGATAAACTTGGAGTAAACTACGTCATCTACTTTTGGATAGCCTAGTGTCACTAAATTAATCCTGGGAATATTCAAATGTAGCCAAATATCTTTCTTTTAATATGTGTCCACCTTGTGCAGCCGACTACATAGGAGTTTTCTGTCAATTCTGCCAGACCGCGAAACTGAGAAAATAACAAACCATACTACAGCCCAAACCAGCAGCAGCCTTGCAGCACGTGCGCTTGGTTTCCAAACTTATCAAACAGTTCAACCATTGGAGAAACCGCATCAAAACAAAATTAAACAGCCAAGCAATTTACTGTGGAAGCTGATTAACACAATGCCGATGGGAGCCGAAAATCGACAAACCATACTATAGGAGCGGATGGTTATACCTTAACAGAGTTCACTGTATGTTTTCACCGCGGACCAGTCAACCTAAACGGCAAGACCTATACGTATACAGGAACGGATTAGAAAGAACAGCGACTAACTATCCAGTTAACCAGCCTAAGCCTAGTCAACCAATTCGACGTGATTCCGAACAAAGAAATGTACGTGAATAAACGTGTTTTACCAAGCATTGCATTTGATTCTAGCAAGCGTCGCAAGCAGAATTTAGGCGGAAAGAGGACAGGGCGGCCAGCCAAGAAACTACGCAACACATAGAATGGAGGTGTCGGTTTTTATTGAATTACTTGTGCGATATACAGCAGTCTTTCATGTTGGGGGAAGGATCAAAGTTTCGGATGGCTATGGTAGGGTTTAATTTAAACGTTCCTTCAGTTTAATTATTACTATAATTTTATATCGTCCGAATCCGTTTCCACGTAACATAAAGCTTTTGTTTCGTAACATTCTTGATGTCAACTTATCACGTTCTTGTCCTTGTAAACGTTTAAATGCCCATTTATGGCAATATAAGAGTTGGTATTGGTAGCGGGATCCTTACTGTATAATTCCTATCGTTACAAGCTGCAAAACCTGTTTACGAGCAGCGTTATCTATTGAGAGCTTGAATAACATTTGGTTTTCAGTGAAAACATATTGAGATCCCTTTTTGCATTCTCTGTCATAGCTAGAATATATGCCAAAGTATGACTTATCTTTTCATTATTCTTGAGGATGGTGAAATTTTGCAGTTGCGAAAATTTTTCACAATTTCACGCTGTAAAGGAAAAAAATCGAGGGCACCAGTGTATTTAGCGTACTTTGTTACCCTTAAAACGCGAAGTTTATATCACAAAATTTGACCGCATTTTTACCAGTGAATTTTGAACTGAAGGCTCACGAGCCAAGTTCGAAAACTTCGCGCCTCCCTCCCTCAGACTAAATGAGCCAGCCACTCGACCAAATCTTATGGTTCACTGTTCCCACACCCCTCATGGGTACCTGCACACCGAGTTTCGTCAAGATCCAAAAAGTGTACGGACAACTGCTGTTTTGTCGTGGAATTACCCAGTGGACAACAGAACAACCGGCGCAAAAGCTACTTGATCTCGACATCAAAGCCTACTCCCGAAACTGCCTGTACCGCGCTCGACGTACCCAAGACAGTCAGTCAAAATTCTCGACCAGCTAAGATCAGCCCACTTCCCCTCTGAAGGTTTTCTCTGCCGTTTAAAAAATCCACCACATACAACTGTACTGCACCCCCCCACGACCGCGACAAACACTATACCATCTGTGTTTCCATTGCCCCCTTCCAAATCACGACCTTCGCCATATTTAGACAATATGACCTGAACTTAAATACAAAGACCATTCTACTAGACCCCACAGTAATGCCTATATATCCAAGTTTCCTGCCGCTATCAACAAATTGAACAATACCGTGTAACTTTGTAACAACCCCATTGATTATTGTAAACTACAGTGGCCGACTGAATACTCTCATGCGTTTTTTCTAATGTCATTTTTAGAACAGAGATCTCAGTAATTTCTCTATGACCTCTCTTAGTTATTCTCAGTGAGTTCTCATGCTGGCTCCGTGAGATTTCGTACACGTATTCTCTCCAAGTTCTCTGAGGAAAGTTCACTGAATTTCATTAGAGTAACTCTCTCCAAGTCTACGAGACGTAACTTGTTACAACTTAAGGGGTTACCTTATAGAAAGCTTTTGATCCTAATTTACATGCCCCTATACAAGCCTTTTTCTACGTTGGGTTTTGTTTTTTTCTGAAAGATAATACAAAGTCAGTCAGAGCTCAACCTTCACCGAGTAAAGTCCTTTGGTTAAAGATATAGCAAATTTGTGGCGACGAGGATGGGATTTGCACTGACTCGATAGGGAGCAGATCATACAAGTTCCATACACTGTACTTTCGTTCTCTGCTTGCTTCACTTGTCCGAAATGGCGACAGCAAGTACTGAAGGTTCTTCAAATGCAAATGCTGGCGCAGCTTCGGGTGCTACGAGGGCTGGCCATGTTCAACTCCTAGGCAACGTGGAACCTTTTATCCAACTGGGAGATTTACGTCTCAAGGTTAGACAGTTGTTTTGCTTTCAACGGGATTACGGATGCCGGTCAACAACGTGCAGCGTTCTTCACCTTTGCCGGAACGTATGCGTGTGAAACCCTCTGGCGACTGTGCGCACCTACCCACCTCAACACCTTGACATATGCGGAGATTTGGAGACGCTTAAGAAGCATTTTGTTGATTCCACTATCGAGATAGCCGAGCGGTATCGGTTTTACCGACGTACGCAAAAGCCTGGGGAGTCCCTAAAAGAATTTGTTGCAGATTTGCGTAGGCTGTCCAAGGATTGCAATTTTGGTGGGTTTTTGGAGAGCGCATTGAGGGATATTTTAGTCGTCGGATTGCAGGATGCCAGGATCAGGACAAAACTTCTGTCGGAAACGGACCTCACCCTGACAAAGGCTCTTCAGATTGCTTACTCGATGGAGACAGCATCTTGGCAGGCGCATCAAATTTCTCCACATGACGAAAAGGTACACTTGTTAAAAGGGGACAAGTTGCAGAAAGCTTGTTACAGGTGTGGGGATCGACGCCATCTGGCCAACGAATGCCCGTATGCATCGAAAGAGTGCCACTCGTGCGGCAAAACTGGACATTTGGCTGTGGTGTGTCGTTCGGGAGGTAAGGATCCGAAACGGCCAATTAAGCAGTCCCCGCCTTCAAAGTCACCTTCCAAAACGCAGCCGTGGAAGTCTCATAAAGGAAAGAAGACGTCCTACGTGGAGGAATCGGGCATAGAGGACCCTACGGAACAATTATTCCACTTCCGAACGAGCTCCGTGGCACGGGACCCTATCCGCTTAAAGGTACTTCTTAATGACATTCCTGTTTCTATGCAGCTGGATACAGGATCGTCCGTGTCCATTGTCTCCCAATCTACCTGGCACCAGTTAGGGAAACCAACTCTTCAGCCTTCTGTGTCCCGTTTAGTCACGTACACAGGAGAAGCCATAGAAGTGCTAGGAGTCATGCATTGCTCGGTGCGGGTGGACGCAATTTCGGTTGAGGCGCAGATCTTTGTCGTTCGCGATGTCGGACCCTCCCTTTTTGGACGCGACCTCTTGCGAGCGCTTCGGCTGGACTGGGCAAAACTCCTGCCAGTCCATTCTGTCGCTTATTCTGCGGAGACACTCCGGGGTCAGTTCCCCAAGCTGTTCAGCACAGACGTTTCCGGGTCGATTGGGCGAGTTTTGTTGGACGTTCTTTCGATCGCCGTGCCTAAGTTCCATAGGCCGCGACCGATTCCTTACGCGGTCAGGGATGCCGTTAAGCAGTGTGGGATCGTCTTGAAGCTGCTGGCTTGGTTACGAAAATCATGCACAGCGACTGGGCAGCACCCATTGTTGTGGTTCCAAAACCTAACAATAAAGTACGGGTCTGTGGGGACTACTAGGTCACGGTCAACGCTGACTTGCTGGTGGACCAATATCCTCTGCCGCGACCGGGTGACCTGTTTGCCACCTTGGAGGGTGGTGTTCTTTTTACCAAACTGGATTTCTCGCAGGCGTACTTGCAACTGGAACTGGACACCGACTCTCAGCCTTTGACCACTGTTAATACCCCTTGGGGTTTATACCAGTACAAACATCTGCCGTATGGTATTGCTTCCGCTCCTGCAAAATTCCAGAAGGTTATGGACGATATTCTCCAGGATTGTCCGTTCGCAAAATGTTACCTCGATGACATCCTAATTTCTGGCAGGACAGAAGAGGAGCATTGGACCCGGGTAGTTGAGGTGCTTCGTTGCTTGGATCGCCATAACGTTCGTTTGGAGTGGTCGAAATGCCAGTTTGGTTTGTCGGAAGTGCCATTTCTGGGGTTTGTGGTCTGTGCTGCTGGGTTGAAAAAAGATATGGAGAAAGTGCGGGCGATTCTCGACTTGCCGAGGCCGACAAATGTTAAAGACGTGAGGGCCTTCCTGGGTATCGTCCATTACTGTGGCAAATTCATTTCCAACCTTTCTACCTTGGCTGAACCTCTGACCTCTCTGACTCGGGCTGACGTTTCCTGGAAGTGGACAGAAGCACACGAACAGGCGTGGACGTCTCTGAAGGACTGGTTGTCGTCGGAACGGATCTTGTGTCGTTACGACCCGTCCTTGCCGTTAGTCCTAGAATGCGACGCTTCCTCAGTGGGCGTTGGAGCGGTCCTATCTCACACGATGGCAGATGGATCGAATCGGCCCATAGCTTATGCTTCTCGGACGCTTACTTCGGCGGACCGAAACTACTCCCAGATAGAGAAGGAAGCTCTCGTGTTCGGGGTTCAGAAGTTCCACGACTACTTGTTCGGTCGAAAATTCTGCTTGGTGACGGATCATGCTCCACTAATGGCTATTTTGGGGCCTCGTGCAGGTATTCCACCTCTTGCAGCCTCGAGGATGTAACGCTGGGCCATTCTCCTATCGGCCTACACTTACTCCTTGAAATTTCGTAAATCAGAGTACCATGGAAATGCCGATGCGCTATCTCGTGCCCCGGTTCCTTCCTCGGGGAAAGATGGTGCGGCAATGGATGCGTCTTGTTACGCCTTGGGTGTTTTGGAGTCAACACCTTTGACGTTTACGGACTTGCTTACGGCCTTGCAGGAGGACGCGTTGCTACCCTTAGTTTTATCTCGACTGCGTACCGGATGGACGGAAGCAGATTCATCGTCGTCGTTAGCGCCGTATTTCGCCCACAGGTACGAGTTGACTGTGGAGAAGGGGGCCATTTTCTGGAACGACCGAGTCTTGGTGCCGACGAAGCTTCGCCCGGATATTCTGAAGCTGCTACACGAGGACCATCCGGGAATATCGTGCATGAAGGCCTTGGCGAGAGCTCGTTTTTGGTGGCCAAAAATGGACGCCGAGATCAGCAACTTGGTTCACGAATGTTCAGCGTGCCAAGATGCCCAAAAGGCTCCCCCGGCAGTAAAGGATGCCGCGTGGCCAGCTCCTCCTGTCCCCTGGCATCGTCTGCATGCGGATTTCGCAGAGTTTCAGGGCTCCGTACTGTTCGTGATGATTGATGTGTATTCCCGTTGGCCTGAAGCGTTTGTCCTGTCATCAGCAACATCGAGGACGGTCATCGAAGTCTTCCGAGCTCTTTTCGCACGTTTTGGCTTGCCTTCTGAGCTCGTTACCGATAACGGGACACAGTTCTCGTCCGCAGAGATGGAAGATTTTCTTCGTCAAAACGGAATCCCACACTACAGGGGAGCTCCGTACCATCCACAATCCAACGGAGCGGCGGAAAGTCTGGTGCAAACCTTAAAAGGCTACCTGAAGAAATACACTTCGGTTCCGCTAAAACAGGCTGTTGCGCGATTTTTGTGTTCTTACCGTGCCACACCTCCCTCTTCGACGGGCCGCTCCCCTGCTTCTGCGATGCTGGCGTTTCCGTTCAGGACGCGCCTTGATTTTCTGCTGCCGTCTGTTTCTCGAACATCAAAGGCACCACCTGTCGCACGTTTCCACCCAGGCAACCATGTGAATGTCCGAGATTTTCGCCAAAATGCTCCGAAATGGGCAGCGGGAGTGGTGGAACGCCAGATCGGGACCTACTTGTATCAGGTTCGCGTGGGTCAAGCGGTAGTCAAACGTTATGTGGACGAGGTGGTCTCCTCATCGGGTCCTCATACTGCAGTCTGTATCCCTAATCCGGTGACTGCTGACAACCCACCTATTCCTCTACCTTTTCCTTCTGTTTCCCCTATTTCCTCCAATCCTTCTCTCCCTTCAGTTTCGTCGACCTCCTCTCTTCCTCTTCCAGCACCTGAGCTTAATTCTAGTTTTGCTCCGGTTTCACCTTCTTCTGCTCCTGTGTCTGCTGTACCTGAGCTGGTTTCGCCTTCTTCGGTTCCTGCGTCTGCTGTGCCTGAGTTGGCCTCGCCCGTTCCGGCTCCTGAAGCGGAAATTGCCTCACCCCCGCCACCGGTCCACAGATCTCAACGTGCTAGAAAACCACGCATTTTTCCTGATTTTGTTTCTTATTGATTGTTCCAAATTTGACGGGGAAGGGATTGTTACAACTTAAGGGGTTACCTTATAGAAAGCTTTTGATCCTAATTTACATGCCACTATACAAGCCTTTTTCTACGTTGGGTTTTGTTTTTCCCTGAAAGATAATACAAAGTCAGTCAGAGCTCAACCTTCACCGAGTAAAGTCCTTTGGTTAAAGATATAACATAACTTTACATTTTTTCCTTCCTAAATCATATCTAGTTCTGACAATAATTGTGCCAAGTTGATGTTACTGAGAAGACAAAATGTATTGTTCATAGCAGGGCATCCAGCTTTACTGAATTCCTCAACAATCCTGTGATGTTCCGACTACGTTCCTTATACAAAACTATCGAATCTTCACACTCTTCGCGATTTTCTGATACTGGTTTCCTTTTGTGCCGTTGTAGACAAGCACAAGCTGGATACAGCAAACTTGTAGATACTTTAACTCTACCCGTTCCTGTGAATGTTCAAAATGGTGGTGCTAGGATAATCTTTTCACACCACAGCGGCATTGCACTTCAACGAACCTTCCGAGCCAGCCGAGCCATGACATATCTCTCTGAGAAAAAAGTAGAGCTTACTCAAGTATTTAGACTTCAACTGTATCAACTTGTACGTTATGTATATTATGTGTTTTAAATGCGGTCCCAGGCGGACAGCAATTCTGCCTACAGTACAAATCAAATTTACCGTTCAATTCACATGGTCTACGGTAGGATTCCTGTACATTTTGACTTACCAAGTTTCAAGCTGATGAGAAGACTGCGGTCATGAGGCAAAAGTGGCAAACGATTGAGCTTTTCATACTTTTTTGCAAAACTACCGTCACGGAACAGAATGCTATGTCGATCTTTTCAACAGCAGAACAGAATGCAAATGCAAGTGCAGCGTTGGCAGATGTGTTAAGTCTAAAGGTTAATTCAATTGAGATTAAAGACTACATATAATTCCTGTTGTAGAATAAATAACGTTTTTCGTAGAGTAAACTTCATATTAATTAACACATAATATAATTACAATTCATAGTTATTGTTACAATTTTGCTTCGCACAACATTCAAAAGAACTGATTAGTACCTCAAACTACACTGAACTATGCACAGAAAAACGAGGTAAATTTGTTACTTTGTCAGGGGAACCCTGTAGGAATCGTAACATTTTTTTTCCCCAGCAAATTGGATAATGGTTAATCAATCAAAATCGAGTGTCGTTGCGCTGGTACAAAAAGTTTCGATAGAAACCTTACGCAGGCCCATCATTGCACCCCGTTCGCAGCCTCGATCATATGGAAGCCGTTAGACCTGGCGATTTGTTCTTATTGCAGCAAACCGAAGCAATTTCACGAGGCCAGTCCGGAATGTATGGTACGCTTCCAATTGGAACTAACCTGGCTTGCGTCTGTCGTAGGCAGCCACCGGGGATCCTTACTCTGCGGTGATTTCAATGCTCATTAGATGCTCTGGGATCAGAGAATGGACTCTTTCGGGCAAGAACTCGTAGCATTCATGGAGTCAACGAACTTGGTTACGCTAAGTCCGCCACGAGAATACACCTAATTTAGCCCGTACGGTGCTACGTCCAAGATAAACTTGGTAATGGCATCCACACAAGATGCTTCCAAAACTAGCAATGTCGAAGAAAGCAGAGATTGAAATACATCGTCCGATCGTTCAGTGGTAGGAGGACTTGTGCGAGGAACGACGGTGGTGCTACGCGAAAGCCAGCTGGGAACTTCAGAAAGACATTGTTGAAAATGAGATTCGAGAAAACCCAGTCTTTGCTCAAAATATAAACATCACGGAGACCCTGGATCAACTAGTAACCGATCTTACCGCGACAATTCAACGGGATATGCATCTAGCAATCCCAAGAACACATCACCAAAAGGGCGCAGTCAACCCTGATGGAACGAGAACTTGGACGCCCATAGACAAGAAGTGCAGAGAATAGAATCCAACTGACAATTTAAACGCGACACCAGCTCACTCGTAAATATAAAGAGTAATGCCCAAATGACGAAACTAATCCTGACCAGAATTAGATCATGTTACTCAGAGGAACTAAACAACGCTAACCTGCAAAAAGCACGGGAACTGAAGCAGCAAGCCAAGGGAAAAAGACCAGTTAATAGTATGATATCCTGCAGTTCCAAGATGAGTATAAGAATTGGATAACTGTCGAGAAGGACGCCCTGGACATCGAAGCTAAAGAACTGGATCTGGGGCAGCCTCTGGCGGCCAAAACCACGGCTAAAAATTCCCCAGACAACCCTTAGAAAAAATATAGAAGCCAATTACCTGTGGTGTGCCTGTGGAAGCGTAGGCTGCAGACGGAGTGCGCGCCGCGAGCTGACCACAGGCAAGCATTTGACTGCCAGTAAAAAAACCTTCCCGCTACGTCGCCGCAGTGTTCACACATTCTGCCGTGGGCACTGTACATCATGCCTGCTGCTTGCATGTTTAACGCTTGCTGCCTATGAAGTGCCCACGGCTTGCATGCGGCTGGCTTGTAGTTAGCAGGATAATACATATTCGTATATTCTGATGAGAACCTTACTGAAAATTGCGAATTACCAACTGATTTTTTGTTTAAATAATATAGGCTTAGAATATTATTCATATTAAGTTGCGATAACTGTATTCCTAAGTTTACATAGTATATCTTCTGGAAGTGAACGTAATTTTGACTGTAGGTGTTAATTATACGGCGATATTTATACGTAAAGTGCATTTGTATGTAAGACTCGACATTGTACTTTTCAAATCATAATTCACCATGATTGTTACTTGCAGAAACAGGATATATTACAAACACAATGCATGGCGAAATTAACTGCTTGTTTTACACAAAAAGTTGCCGATCAAAATCATTACATATGGCAAAACAGTCAGCTAGTCTATCTCCACGGTATTGACTAACGCAGTTACAATGTAAGAATCAAGCAAAGAATTGTGAAAGCTGACAACGCATTTTCTAAAAGAAGCAGGGTTGCCCTGAAATGCAAGGGTAACTTCTGCCGTTCCTGCTAGTTTCATTGTATTTCCACGATCAAGACTTTCGCACGTCACAATGCCTGACGCTAACTGCTCGCTTGATTCGCAGCCGAGTCGTCTGCCGAATATTATTAGCTCCTCACTGTCTTTAATGTTATCGCGGATGGCTAGAAAAGCCTCAAGTAAGATAAAATTAACATTGTCTACTAAAGCGACACAATTACGCCTCTTTTTCGCTCTGGTGTACGATGCAGCTGTAAAAACGTTTCCTATGATGTGTACTATTCGATCGTAGAATGTTTGAAGAAACGTTGCTTCCAACAAGAAACGATTTCTTCCGGACAAAAAAACAAGATAGCGCCCCGAACTCTCGGGACGACAACGCTCTGGAGCACGGCCCACCCAGAACTCGCCAGCCATTGTCAAGGGAACGCTCAGATCCCTTTTTCACTTCGTAACCTTTTCGGATGGATGCCGGTAACGTTAGTAATTCGCAGAGCAAAGATCCAATTGAAGGGGGCAGTCTGTTTTGCTGCAAAAGTAGAGTTGCTTCTGCACGAACCGCATTCCTCATCAAAAAGGTTTCGGCCATCTATTTTGGGACAGCTTGAGTGCCATTGCAAAATCTGGTGAGTTCTCCGTTAAAATTTTCCGGGATGAACGTTGACGTAGCCCACAGACAACCCCAGTTTAAGACGCTGTCGGTTAAATGAGTCAGCAGATGCAAATTAAACTTAATGTGCTTTGTACCATACAGCTTTTCAGCATCCTTAACAAATTTCTGAAGAGTAAACCTGGTTTCTTCGACTGCGCCAATGGAGACGCTTTCTTGAAGTAAAACGTTGAGGCTGTACGATAGAAGTATGAAATGCCTGTAGTAGTCCTGCTTGAGTAAGCCGTCTAGTACGAGGTAGTAATACAGAACAAACGCTTTGAATTCTGAAGCTTTCCAAAAAGCTATCTTGTCTAAGGTGCTTGGTGTGCGAGTAATCTCGTAAGGTGGTTTGATAGCCTTCAACCGTTTGTTCAGAACAGCAACTTTGCCTTTTTTCAAGTACCAGGACTCTTTACTGTACTTAGGAAGGGTCCACAACAAGATAAAATACCGCACAACGCCCAGACAAACAGAGTGCATGTAGTCCGGAACAAATGCCTTACACAGATTGAAACCGCGCAAGTGAAGTAAGGGCGTATCGCTTAAAATTCCATGGATAGGCTTCTTCGTTTTTTGGACTTCCTGTGCAAAAACAAAATCATTTCCAATAGAAACAAATTATATAGTTTGTTTTGTTCCTTACTTTCACATCTTGCATCTGCGCACGGAAACTCCGTTGTTGGTATGGCGCGCCGGAATGTGGCTCTGGAGAAACCCTTGAATGGCCTTTTCCCACTGGAACAACAATCCCTACATAAAAATAAGGATTGTTTGTTGAATCCACGCAACATACGTAATGTAAATAGCATACCAGGATGCAAGCAGAAATCACAACCAAATGCCCCATTGAATTGGGTTGAGTTTCGCAAGACGGGTCTAGCTACAGAGTTCACCGTGATAATTAGAGGGAGAACTTTGTAGGTGACCCCGTCCACCTCAATTCCAGATGCATACAGTCGATGCAAAGTTTCGACAGCATGGGTTAAGAATGCGCTTCTGTCTGGTTTTCTGTTTCCGTACCAGATGGTAAAGAGTATCGTGTTTGTACGTCGAGTTTTGTACGCAGCCTCGTTGATGATGCCCATTAAAGGCCACAATCCATACTTGCTAGACTTGAAGATCTGGGCTCCGTCCACGTTAAGCTGCAGGGTTATGGTACGTTCATTGACGAATCCTTGTTTGACATATTTCGCATAAAAGCCCCCACTTGTAACATCGCTGCGATAATTGCCATTGCTGGTCTTTCCGGTTTGACGAACTCCGTAATTTGGCACGAAGTATTTCAGCTGATCATCAACAGGCAAGTGCAGAAAATAGCTGCCATCATGACTTTCAGCGCTGTACTTGTGGCCACAGGGCTGCTCTTGTAGAGGAGTGTTGTCTACGCCGTCGGCGAGTGGTTTTTCGCATTTGTCACAGACGTAAGTTTTCATAACGGATTTCCGTAAGCCGTCGTATTTTTTTTTTTAAAAAAGGTGAGGAGACGACAATGAACCAACATTTAGGGTAGGATCAATGGCTCGCAAAACTGTCAGATGATCAGCTAATGCGTTGTTGCTTTGGCGATGTTTCAGATACGTAGCAGAAATCAATAGGTGAGCATAAACTGCGCGAGAAACATAATGGTCATCCGGTGCATCATCCTAAAATAAAAAGGAAAATACAATTTCATTTACAAAGTACTGTTAGCGATATATAAGGGCAAGGGACTTTGAAAATTTACTTATTTCTTATCGGGTTAATTTGTTACATTAGTGGACTTACCACACCAATTTCATCCCAAAGATCAAGGCTCTCTTCGCGAAGAAAATAAGAGGCTAAGAGCTCAGCTGCAGAGTCTTCAAGCTGGGTTTCAGGATTCTCAAGTAAAACGTCTGCAATAAGCTGTGATTCAGTGACCGTGGCTGCGGGTTCATCACCTCCGTCAGAAAAATTGGGTGTTACGTCGGTTACAGCAAGCACATCACTAAAAGTTGTTGAGCTTCCGTCGTCCGGAAAAAAATCTGGCGTTGGCTCTCGTTCTTCTTGCGCCTTATAATTATAAAAAGGTGCATTTCAATTTGTAAATAAATAGCAGTGTGCTCTTATAAGTATAAACTCACGTCAAGTTTCTGTTTCCTTTCTTTAGCCTGCGAGTTATTTTCAGTTTCATCTTCGCTGGCACTTCCACAAATCTGTTCCATAATACTGAGAACTTCATTTTTGACAATGCGTTCAATTTTCCTTCTTTTAACCCAACGAGACGATGTTTGCTTTGATGCGCCATCCATGGTACAACAGACTCGACCTATTCGTCTGCGCGTTTGCCATGGAAACACGCTTCCGATCAAAGAATCGATTTCGTAACTATCGGCACATACTTTCGGGAATATATGCAAGTATTTTGTACTATGATAAATAATTTAAAAAATTAAATGACCTGTTTCAGGAAATATTCCATACTTATAGTGGATCATATATGCTTTTTATTGGAATATTGGAATATTGTGTATTTCAGGCGCATGAAGTAACAGAACAGGAACTGTTTTCGCGCCCGGTCGTTTTTACCGGAGGTACAGTTAGGTTATCTAATTGTAAACAACCACATCAATCACAAATTTAAAACTGAGAACGATCACAAGTTTTCAAAAAGATACATAACGCATCTCGTACA
>JAIQCU010000733.1:0-36477 GCA_022114935.1 Leptestheria dahalacensis
ATAGCAGTATTCGCATGTATTCGCACTTACCTCGTAGGTGTTATAGGGCGTCTTTTTAAAAAAGTTCGCGTATCTTTGGGCGATGGTGGGATCTTCAGCAAGTGAAGACGAGTTGACCGATATAGGAAAGCGAGTATTCTAAAAATCAATTAATTCTGAGACTTGGCGAATATATGATACACACCTATATATAATGATATCACAGTTAACTTTAACGTAATAATACAACGATAGTATCATACATTATTCCATAGTTATACCTAATACATCCTACAAGCAACATAACATATCCACTGGTACACATCAACATAAATGGTAGTTGAACGATTTATATTTACCAGTTCCCTGGAATCCATCATGTAGTTTATTTCCTTTCTTTTTAACTTTCTGAAATAGACGACTTATTTCAAGTACGGAGCTTCCGATCAGCAGGCAATAAAGCTACAAATCAGTTTTTAAAAAGTGAAACCAGAAGTCATTAAAGTTTAAACGCAACTTAATTCTACCTTGGTGCAGTTACAAGGGGACCCCGTTAAGGTGCGCTGTCCCGCTGAAGCCACTGACAATGAATCAATGGCTCGCAATACTCGAACAAAATAGCCTTGTTTTCAGGATGCATCGAAAGCCCCTTAAACGTGAGAAACTTGACATGAACCGAGAGGGGTTCGCTGCGTCCACAAACCTTCCCTGGGGATATCAATTCACTAAAGATGAAAAAACGCAATCATTTTACCGAGTTATCAACCAATTCGTAAGCAAGAAAAGTCCCTAAGAAATCGATATAACAAACATTCAAACCATGCAAATACCTGACGCAATCATCATTAAGTATAATTGATGTGACAGAGGACGTGTGGCTGTTTAATTCCGGACATGGTGTATACAAAAACAAGCGTGCTCTGGGTAAATTTGATCGCAGGTTTTGACGGAACGAGGTGGATTTACGTTAGTAGTTCTATATTTAGTCACGAAGCGATAGTGTTGGGAAACAGCCCTGGAATTTGCTGAATTCTGATGTATTATAACTACTACTGTGACGGTAAATAGAGCAGAAGTATATACAATACATAGATATGTACACAAATGTAATAGGAGTGATATTACTAGATAAATAGCTACTAAATCAGAAACTAGAATATACCATATAGACGAGAAAGCATGGGAAAAGTGTCAAGGAAAATAACAGCGTAATATTTGTAAAAAAATAATTTCAGATACAGCTGGGGCTATGATAATATAATCTAAAATATCAAACCTTATCATGGATGTAAAACAACATGAAATTACAAATTGCAGTATATTATGATTGCAAATCCAAACGCATAATTGACCACTAGGCATAATCTTAAAAACTAACGCCACCTAGCGGTAGATAGTCGAACTACATTGTCTAATTTGGCGGGATATTGTTTTGTCAGCTGATCTTTGTTGGGTTTCAAAATTCGTGATCTCAGTTGGACACATGGTCAATGTTTTCCCGTCTGTCGGAGATCAATATTGTCATTATTTGAACGGCTATTGAATCTGGAAAACTACATATGCGACGCTTGTTTGCAGTTCATATCAGTCAAGGTACAATAACAAGCGGTCATAATATATACACAAGTGGATACGCATTAGCATTAGCGTGAAACGTTGCGTTGCAATGTATTAATTAGGTTTCACATATTCCCTTACTTAGCAACATTATTTATAATGACAGAAATGTAGTTAAATGATTATTGAACTGAAGCTTCATCTGCTGCGCAGAACTAGAGAAAACAGGATTTGTCACAATGCGTTATGTAAAATAAAGTGACGAGCAAGTGTTCGAAAGTCCGATTGATGTAAGCGTTGCACAAATTGCTGGAAATGGTTTTAACCAACACAAATTAATTGAATTTGCTTATTAGAATTTGAGGCTTAAAATCATTTGGGTCTCGTAAAACTGGATTGCCGGAAAGCAATCGTAGGTGCTTAGGTTGAAAGCTGTTGTTTCGAGCCGTTTCTGCTGCGTTTAATCATAGTCACATGGCGACTATCTATCTCGATACTAACTAAAGCAAAACATACAACATATTCTATTAATCTTTACGAAAAAAATTTTATTCGAGGATGGATGAGACTTCCGAGCCAAATGAGAGGGTCGTAAACATCAAAGACTATCGTGATAAACTCGTGAAGGCTGCAAACTTCTTCAGTCCGCTGCACACTTCGTCAGAGAGGTTCCACCTACAGTTACTCGGCCTTCTTAAACGATGTTGCACCGAGCCGTCCCGTCAAGATGTGTTGATAACTCCTGGTGCTGACGGAGAACTGGGATACGGTATGCCCTATCTATAGTAGATTGTATTGTTAAGTTTGTCTGATACAGAAGTCTGTATACAGTTACGGTTATGTCGGTACTCCGTACAGCTGGTAGGACTAGTTTCAAACAACTTGATTCTGCTTTTCAGTTTTCACGCGATGGTTTCTCGGCAAACTGCTGGTCGTTTTCATCACGCCGACGTTGAGCAAGCTACACGGGGAGTACGTAACACTGAATCTGGACGTTCTCCAACTGTTTGAGTCACACAATCCGAGATATTTCAGGAAGTTAGTACGATGCTATCTCGGCCTGCTTCACGGTATCAAGTAGAGAAAAAACTACATTATGTCGATATCACCCTTAGTTACAAACACCCATTTACAATTTTTTTGAAATTTAATTTGCAGAGATAACCGCGGTTGTAAAATCACAGCACAAGTTTCCTGTGCAACTAACCTCGTTCACCCTGGAAGAGTCGGCGGCAGCCCCGCAGTTGGATCCGTTGCTGGTTGAATCACTCGTGCAACTGTCCTCTTTGCAAGGCAGCGTTACGAATGTAAATTATTTGGCAGTATTATGCCTATGGCACGTTTTCAATGAAATGAGTTAATTTGACAACGTGACTTGAGTTAAACTGAACTTGACGTGACCACTAACAGTAATATTATTTTAATATTTTTTTAAAAGTTTTTATAAACTCGTAATGTATACTGATAAAGCAATTTTATGTAACGTTAATGCCTTCTATAATCCTGTTTTCTATTCTGACTGTTTTCTCTCTAAGGTGTTTTCGAAGCTCGTTAAGGAGACGGCTTTGTTCGCTTGGGACATGACCAATGAATTGTGCTCAATACTCGCGGGACACGCACTGTACGGACGAGAAGCATTGTTAAGTTCCAGCTTATCGTGCCTTGTTACTTTACTAGAGCACTCTAACATATGGATGAAACCGGAGGTAATTACGAGACTTTCCATTAATTAAGGTGTAAAGATCATCAACCATCAGTATACAGCGCAATACGATGACAATTTTAGGTTTTTCTTAAAAACAATCAAGATTTAATAATAATTACGTAATATACGAATTAATTAATATGAAAATAACAGTTTATTTAGATGAGACATAAATAGCTATTGATACATTTATACTGACATACTTCAGGTTGTCGACGACATTGTCCAGTGCCTGTGCAAGGTGGTCGCTTGGCTTCCAAAACTGGAACTCGAAGGGTCGACTGGAATCCAGCGCAGTGGTTTGGAAGAAATCGTTGTGCAACTGCTGCGGAACCTTTGCAAACCTGAAATGGCCTTGTCAGCTTGCTCGGCGGCACAGTTGGGACTTTTCGTCGAAGACTTGATTGGAAATGATCATTTCAATCCTGCTCTCTTATCCTGCTTGAGTTTCTTGATGAAGAAGCTATTCCGTGAATGCGGGACAGCGTTTCTTCCCAAGTTCACTCTGACGACGTGGTTACGTTTGCTTCGGTTATCTGAGGTATGAATACCTTGGCTACTGTTTTTGTTGTACATTAGGTTAAAATAGGTGCGTCACAATAATACTATAAGTAATAGTATTTTAAGCAAAAAAAAATTTGAACAGCTGTGTGCTCTACAACTTGTTAAATTAGTTTAGACCAATAATAACAAACGGTAAGTAACTAACAAAATATTATTAATAATTCCAGTAATTATTAGAGGATACTTAGCTTAATATGGAGAGTAATAATAAAAAGCGCTATGGATAATTATTCAATACAATATTGACTAATTAAATTAATTTAAGTTAGGTTACTCATTCATTTATTCCACTTTCTCTTAAAACAGAATGCTACAGCGGCACTGTGCACCTGGGCCGAAGCACAAGCTGTTATCCCTGAAGAAGCTGACGCCCTTGACGATGCGGAATCTCTTCCGGGAGGCAAGAAAAAGGCCATTCAAGGTCCCTTGATTGATCAACTGTCGACCCTGCAGGAACAAATGCGACTTCACTTGAAAGCAGGCTACAACGCCGTGCGAGAAGACTCCGTTGATTCGATTACAGTCGCCACGAGGCTTTGCTTAGTTGGCATGGAACTGGCAATGCGACCCAAGAGTCCCTCATGCCCGTGGCTAACAGAGAAAGACTACGAAGATTTGAATCGACTACTGAAAACCGCGCTAACAGAAGCCATGGCCCAACGTCAGCTGAAGAAACTCGGCGTGCTCTTTGATCGGCTGGTCGAGTATCTCGAGAAATGCGTGCGAGTTGCGCAGGCAAATCTAGTCGGCAACAGCGTATTGACAGAGTGGATCAACCTTGCAGCCATACCCTTTTCTTGGTTGTCAGCCACAGGACCTGACGAGCAGCTAAAGCAGCTTAGTATTCAGTGTAAGAGCTTGAACATTCCAAAACTTGAATCGCTGTTCCTGCCCATTTTCATCAAATTTCCAGCTAGTAGCTATAAACCATGGGCCATAGATCTTATACTGGAGCTGCTGAAGAAAAACCTGGACCAGGATGTTAATTTCGAACTGATCCGTGGTCTGCCGTGGATGGTTCGACTCATCGGTAGGGGCTCCTCCAAAGACGTAACCCAGTTTTGTACCAAGATTCTGAACAGCGATTCTGGTGAACTGATTGCTCAGCTTGTGGAAGTCTTCCCTTCGGTTGTCTGCTCGTTTTCAGGGAAACTTACTCTTCGGGAGAATATGCAACTGACTTGTACCGTCTGTTCCGACGAGACGAGTTCCGCAAAGATGAATTCCATTAGCAATGACGTCGTAGATGTGTCGCTCACTTTGGTGTTCACTGTTCTGGCGACCCCGTGGGTGGAGGTAAGGCCCCGACTCTTTCAGAGCGTCTTAACGCACACACAGCTATGCGAGAGCGTCCGTAATACGGTCATGGCAAGGCTAGAATCCGTGTTACTGCTGGAGAACTTGGCCCTGGAACATGTCCTGGTGAGATGCGCCGTCATCGCGGTCCGTTTCCTCGGAGAATCCGTAGTACAGCGGTTGATGAAAATCCTTCTTACAGTCGTTAGTAGGAACTGCGATGCCACGGTGGCCGCTTGGGTGGAACGGGCTATCCGTCAAGTAGCCGGAATCCTCAGCATTACCACAGAGCAGCTTTACGCAAACACTGTGGCCGCAGTTTCTACGGTGGTGTTATCGCAGAAGGACGCTGGCAAAGGTTGGAATCTGATTGCCCTACTGGCGCAGTTGTTTCAACTTCAAAACACCGAAGACGCTCTATCGAAGCTTCTGCCTGACCTTTTACCGCGCCTGATAATGAAGGCCAACACTGATCGAGAGTTGCCCCTTTTGGAAGAAATCAGCGTTACGCTGAAACAGAGGACTAGAGAACTCATCATCCGGCGCTTTCCTTATATCTACGTGCATCTGTTGCACTACGCCAGCGATTCAGAGCAGTCGGCCGCCTTCAGACTCATCGAGGAAGAAACCAGACACAGGATAAACGACTTGAAATCCAGTACCTTCCAGGTCATTCACAACGAGTTACTCTGCCGTTTGCGGTCCTGTAAAACGCAGGTGTTGCGAGCCTTGCACCAGTTTGCCTCTGAAGATGAAAAGTTTTCCTGTAGCCAGAAAAACAAGGACCTGAATGTGCTGGCCAACTATCTTCAGCCTCGATTCTTGGGTATCCTGGTCCATTTTGACGAAAAACTGCAATCGCACAACGCGCCTGAGAACTGCAAAGCCGAGGTGCTGGCCTCCTTGACGGAACTTCTGAACATTATGGGTCCCAAACATGTCACCAACGTTCGTTTGAAAGTTCTAGCTACGATCCGGACCGCCATGTCTTTGCAAGGAACCTCGTGTGCGCCTCTGCTGGCTTCTTTATGGGACGCCTTTATGAGGAACATTCAACTGGAAGAGCTAGGGCCACTGGTAACTCAGATTGTGGTTTCACTGCTGCCTTTGTACAGTGACTGTGCTGAACAGGTTCGTTCCATGCTCTATTTCCTCGTTGTGGAGAACAAGACACTTTTAGCTGACCACTTGAAGCATTTGTACTTTTTCCCCGAGCTACCCGGCCTTGAAGATATCACCTACGCTGTCACTCTTGCTTCCAAGGAGGAAGACTTCCGGAGCAGACTGTTACGACTCGTTGACAATATCACGCACGAGGATTACGACACCCGGCTAACCAACTTACGTTACCTGAAAAAGCAGCTGGAGCAGAACTTGACAGCAACCCAGCAGCTTGTCATGAACGATGGCGAAGTTCTCGATCCAGTTGTTTCACAGCTCATCTCGGCTTTACTGGAAGCGTGTCGCGTCAGAGAGGACAGTAATCTCTCCATAGCTGGCCAGTGCTTTGGTCAACTTGGAGCGATCGATCCGGGACTTTTAAACTTTGACAGATCTCTGAAATCGGATGCAACAGTCTGTACTGACAAGGTGATGGACGAAGCCTTCGTTCTGCACGTCCTAACGACTCTCGGTCGCTCGTTTTTAGCTCCGCGGGATGTGCACACACTCAACAGCTGTTCTTTTACCATCCAGGAGATTCTCAAAGTCCACCATCCGGAAAAAAGCAACAGCTCCGTGTGGGCAAAACTTCCGGAACAGCTGAGAATAGCGTTCACTCCGCTCCTTACGTCGAGGTATATCCTCCGCCAGCGGAATGAAGACGCCGGTTTACCCAATCCGATATACAAGTCGATCCAGTGTTGTGATTACTCGTCGTGGCTGTACTTGTGGACATGTTCCATGATCAACAGGGTAAAGAACTCCGATGCGCAAGCTGTATTTACGCCGAGCAAGCAAGTCATGCGCCGTGATGTTAACTTCAACCTGATGCTCTTACCGTACGTCGCCATTATCGCTTTGTGGGACAGCGACCGGGACCAGCACGATGCCATGCTCCGAGAAGTTATGCACGTGCTCAGCGATGGTCAGAATAGCCCGGTACCGACGTTGAGCTTCAAGCGCAACTCGTCGGACAAGAGTCTGGTCACCACTTTAGCCGAAAGGGAGTCTGCAGATTCCGATTTGTTCCAGTCCGGTGTTCAGGCCGTCTTCTACTTGATCGATTTCATGAACAAGTGGTTGTCGACGGTTCAAGTCAAGTCCGCGCTGTACGAGAAAGTCGAACACTTTGTTTCCGCAATACCGAATGTACTTCTGGCTCAAGCAGCTTATAAATGCCGAGCTTATTCGCGAGCTCTGCTTCATTTGGAGCTGCTTATAGAGAAAATCAAAGGCCAGTTGGACGAACATCTGGGTTTTCTGCAGAAAATCTACGTCGCCCTGGACGAACCCGACGGAGTGGCCGGCGTCTGCGCCATCCGGGATTACGAACCAACTCTCGACGAACACATCAGCGCCTACAGAGCCAACGGCCGCTTGCAGGATGCCTTGTCCTGCTATGAAAGGATCACTCGCCAGGAGGACAGTTCGCCCGAGGTTTACCAGGGAATGCTGCGCTGTTTACTCGATCTGGACATGCCGCATGCTGCACTCAACATAGCCAATAGCTTGAGGGAAGCAAACCCCGTCTGCAAGTCCCAGTTGGATGATTACCGAGCCGAGTGCTGCTGGAGACTAGGGCAGTGGGATCTGCTCGATAGCCTAGTCAGTACCGAGGAAGCTAACGTTGCTTCCAGCTGGGGTATTGGTCTTGGCAGGACCTTGCTAGCAGCCAAAGAGGCCAAGTTTGACTTGATGGAGCAGCACGCGGACAAAGTTCGCGTTAACCAGATGCGAGTCATTAGCGCCTATTCCATGGATCGAAGCTCTTACTCGAGAGCCTATCAGAATCTAATCAAACTTCATTGCCTGGCCGAAACCGAAGCTGTTGCTGCTCTCCTAAAAGCAGGATCTCAAGAAGAGCTGGAAAAGAGTTTCCGAAGTCTTCTAAACCAGTGGGAATCCAGACTGAAACTTATTCAGACTTCTATCCGATCTGTCGAACCCATTCTGCATATGCGTCGGGTCATTCTCACTCTAGTTGAAGAACAGGTCAGAGGGAAACATCCGCAGCTGGCAGCCAGCATTGCGGCTGAAATATCGCGGAATATTCTGACCAATGCGCGCTTTGCTCGGAAAGCCGGTCACCATCAGAGGGCGCAGACACTGCTCGTTGCTTGTTCGGGGTCAAACGCTCCTGGAACAGTCTACATCGAGCAGGCTAAGCTTCACTGGGTCAGGGGCGAACAGGATCAGGCTATAACCGTCCTCAGGCGGGGTCTAGGGAAACGATCTTCTCTAGTATCACCCATGGCATCGAGTGCTAGCGACTGGAGTCAAAACCCGCTGCTCCTGGAACATCTGAAAGCCAAGCTGCTTCTGACGCAGTACTATGAAAAATCGGGTAACGCTGACATAGATTCGATCATGAAGGGCTACAAGGAGGTTGTCGAACTTGGCAAAACCTGGGAAGACGGCTACTTCTACCTAGCTCGATACCACGATCACCTCTGGAACAATCTGCCCGAAAAGGAGAATCGTGGAGACCTCGCTCAGTACGTGATCATCAACTTTGGCCGGTCGCTCCAGTACGGAAACAAGCACATCTACCATTCGTTACCCCGACTTCTAGAGCTCTGGTTCGAGGTAGGTACCATGTCACAGGAGGCCGGTGGAGCCACGTCATCCAGGGCCAGAATCGACAAAGCCAGGATGGGTAAAATCAACACCGGGCTCAAGTCATCCTTCGATACTGTACCTGCTTACAAGCTCCTAACGGCGTTTCCACAGCTGATTTCACGCATCTGTCATCCACATCCGGATGTGGCCACCAGGCTGCGGGAACTCATCGCCAAAATCGTCGTCAGTCACCCGCAGCAAACCATGTGGATGATGGTGGCTGTTTTGCGGTCCTCGTACAAGATGAGAGCCAAAAAGTGTCAGGAGATCGTTAATCAGGCCACAGGATCCCGACCGGAATTGGCCAAATTTTTCACCGACGCACTGGAACTTGCCAAGAGTCTGGTCGATGTAGCTAACCATCCCGCCGGTAATGGAGTGCTTACGTTAAGCATATCGAAAATGATACGGAAGCTTCCTCGCCTGTTAGCCAGTCCCGATTTCAGCAGGATTATGATTCCGTCCGAGTATTCCATGACTGTCGCTTTACCTACGACGCCAGGGCCCCATCTCGACCATAATGCTTTTCCCAAAGAGCCGGTCTACATTACGGGCATCGAGGAAACCGTTGAAGTGATGCCGTCCTTGCAGAAACCCAAGAAGGTCACTTTCTGTGGCTCTGACGGCAAGCGTTACGTCTTCCTTTGCAAACCCAAAGATGACCTGCGCAAGGATTGCCGTCTGATGGATTTCAACAAGCTGATCAACCGGTTCCTGGTTCGCGATCCTGAGGCTCGTAAACGGAACCTGCACATCCGCACCTACGCCGTCGTTCCTCTCAACGAAGAGTGCGGGCTAATTCAGTGGATTTCAAACCTGCACGGACTTCGGCATATTGTGCTGAATCTCTACAAGAAAAACGAGGTCAACTTTAGTTTTCCCGACTTGAAAAAAGTTGCTCCTCATCTGAGGGATTCAATTGAAAAGAAGAAGCTGATCTTCGAGAAGCAAATTCTGCCCAAGTATCCGCCCGTTTTCAAACAATGGTTCCAGGCCACGTTCCCTGAACCACAGGCTTGGTATATGGCCAGACTAAACTTCATCCGGACAACGGCCGTCATGTCCATGGTGGGTTTCGTCGTAGGCCTTGGAGACCGACACGGAGAGAATATACTGTTGGACGCCCAGTGCGGCGACACGGTTCACGTCGATTTCAATTGCCTCTTCAACAAGGGCGAAACTTTTGAATGGCCCGAAGTGGTTCCCTTCCGGCTGACGCAGAACATGGTCGATGCCATGGGTCCCACCGGAGTTGAGGGATCCTTAAGAAAGTGTTCCGAAGTTACCTTGAGGATACTCAGGGACCAGGCCGATACCTTATTGAACGTTCTAAAACCTTTTATCCACGATCCCCTGGTTGAGTGGTCCAAGGCTGGAGAGGGATCCAAGGAATCTGGCGAGATTAAAAATGAAAAGGTAAATCTACTTTACTTCATCTTAAATTATAATTTGGTTTTCGATTCTACAGTTTTGACTTTTTTTTAAAAGGCTCTGGAACATGTTGGAAATATCGAACGACGTCTCCAGGGTTACCTGAACTCGAAATCCAGCAAATCGAAAATTGTTAGTCTTCCATTGTCGGTGGAGGGCCAGGTGAATCAACTTATCGCTGAAGCAATGAACAACGCAAACTTGGCTCAGATGTACATCGGCTGGAATGCCTTTATATGATCGACTTTCATGTCAATACAAAATTCTGTTAATTACTTCGTCAAATAATGCCCCTAGGCGCTCCAAATCGAGAATCACAACGTAGCATAACTTTAAGATACTCATTATTATTAATCGTATGTATCTTTTATATGATCGACGACTGAATTAGTTTGTTACACAGCAGACGTAATTGACATAAATTATCGATAAACACTGATTCGCTGTTACCTATGCTGTTACACTGAAACATTTAACCTCAGCCATCTTAAAGCATAAGAGTAACCACTATTGTAATGCTTTGTTGACTTAAATTATGGAATATGCTTACACAGTCATCTACTCCTAATTTCGTTAGTTACGATCAGCTAAAGTAAGAATTATAAATAGTTAGACTTTAGTATAAAAGCATGATGGCTAAAATTAAAAAAAAGAAATACATTTATATTTAGTGTTCTAGTTATTTTAACTTGAAATAAAATTAGAATAAATGACTGTATTTAGTATGATTGGAAGTAAATAATTCAAGTCTAACTCACAATTTCAACTAATTTAATGAATTTGAATGGATGTAGTGGAAATACTATGGCTGAAGTATGTAAAGTGTCAATATGTCCGAAAAAGACGTCTGCTAAACCACGTTTGGAGCATTCCTGTTAGTTAACACGAGTTGTTATTGACATTCTCTGCTTAAAGTTTATCGATAAGCGCTTTATAAGTTTCGTTAGCTATTCACAAGACTCACTATGAGCACTCAACGGGGAAACGCAACGCGCACGCGGAAGCAGAAACACACCAATGTCAAGGCTTACAAGAATAATATGTATGGAGACACACCATTGACTAAAATCCTGAACAGCCTCAACGTATGCTTCTCTTTGTCGTTGTCGTTCACTTTCTATATAATTCCAGTTCTTGACTGTCTAGGTTTGCAACGTTTGCACCCGCTGCAAGGATATTCTCGAGTGGAAAATCAAGTACAACAAGTACAAGCCCCTGTCGGCTCCCGCCAAATGCACAAAATGTCTTCAGAAGAACGTCAAGTACGCGTACCACACACTCTGTCAGGCGTGCGCCGAGAAACACCAGGTTATATATCAGTTACATGAATCGTACCAATAGCAAAGTTTATTTAATTTAACTTGCTGTAGGTTTGTGCCAAGTGCGCCCAGCAGAAGGAGATCATCGCCAAAGCCGAGCCCTCGGTTGCGGAAAAGGCTCGTCTGGATGCCGAGTTCCAACAAGAGCTGAAACTACTACCGGAGAGGAAGCGCAGGACGTTTCTGCGCTATCTCGAACGGCTCGAAAAGGAAAAGGAGAAAGGTACGAGCGTTAGTTAATGTTACTGAACTCAAACGTGTATTCATTTCTTATTTGTTGAGAAGACGAAGAAGAAGCAGAAGAAAGCGCGGAAGGACCCAGTGCTTCAGCCAAGGAATCTAAACCGCCAACCAAGGACTGGATGAAGGAAGCGGAAAAACGGCTCGAGCAGCTGAAGCTCGAGGTTGACAAGAAACACGGCGAAGAGTCGGATGACGACTTTGACGATTTTGATGATTTTGATGACGATGACGATTTCAGTGACGATGATTAATTAAACTGTCTATAAGTCAATTCCGCAGTCGTCATCTACTAGTATTTGGGTTTTTTATTCACAGGTGGAGGAGCGAGGAGTTCTTCATCTGAAATGAGATGGTTGTTTTAATTACAGCTGATAACTGTTATGATTAACCAGTTATATGTGCGAGCTTATACCTGAATCGGGAAAAAGCCAAGTGCTGAGCTTTTCGATCTTCGTCAGCAGCAGACATTTCTTCGCTGCTTTCTTTTTCTTATCAGCTCCTGCCCTCATTTGACTTTGTAGAAAATCAGGTTTTAGTGGATTTCTTTCGTAAACTTAATTCTGAGGTTAACTCCGCATCTACCTATCCATCTGTCCAACTACCTAACTATCTATCTATCTATCCATCTGTTAAGACTAGTGTATATATCGGTTCTACTTGACTTACTTGCATTCCACGCAGGATTGCGGTTTGGCCCATAGACCTTTGGGCAGCCAGAGATGTCTTACTTTTGCCTCTGAGAATTAGATTAGCTCATTACTGTATTGACGTAATGTTTAATGAGATACTCACTGGCGTAGTTCTTCAGAGCCACAGCATGGTGCGGCGGTCTGCGACGGTGCCAGGCCCAGTGGTTCGGCATCAAGTGCATGATCTGCTCATGTCGAAGTTGGTATTTGTAAAAGTTAGCAAATTGATTCAACACAAACCTGATGGCAGCACTTGCAAGAAACGAGAGCGCGGTAGCCGATGCGCTGGAAAAGTTCCAGTCTTTGGTCGAGCATTTTCCGGTAGTTGACCTGCCACTGTCGTCCGAGGTTCCAAGCGAAAATTTCGCATTTCAACTCGTCGAAATCCTCCTCCATGTCGTGTGCCAAAACCCTTTTAATTTCGCAATTTTCCAGATTACATCACTTTAACTAACATCAAATATGAAATAAAATTCAATGAAGCGGGGATATCGATCAGATGTAGTAGGCGAAATACAATGCAATGAAGAAGTTTTCCCGAGTATAGTCCTTGGCCGTGTAGCGGGCTCTTGCGAAGTAGGCGAACACCATGGCGATCAGGTAGGAATCGGCGAAAATGCAGCATTGGTCGAATTCTAGAAACTTGCGCACCCTCGGTGTTTCTATTTAGAAGAATTTTTATGCAGAATTATCATTTGACGTTTAATCTAACTAATGTTATTAAAGTAATAAGTGGAAATTACCTAGAAGATTGCAAAAGGCCTCGATCTCCTGTTGTCCCGGGGCTGGTACAGACGGGGCTAAACCTCCGTTAGCGAAAACCGACGTTGTATCAGAATTACACGCTGAAGTTTCATCCTCTGGCTATTGGATGTGGCCGTGCATTTATGAAATCATTTCAATAGTCTGAATTTTTGTCAGTTTGAAACACTTACCTTGGAAAAGACTGTCATTTCGCTGGTTTTCTCGTTCCTCGGTTCCTGCTTTGCCGATCGACCGTTGCGTTCCGACCGTTTTCGAATGTTCGAAAAGTTTTCGAACGTGGCGGGAATTTTTTCAAATTTAAAGTGCATTTAACTGGTACAGTTATTTTAATTTAATTTAAAATTACAGAATAATGTAATGTAAATAAGAGAGCATATTTCTGGGGAAAAAATATCACAAGTTTAAAAAACACTTGAGTTTATTGTTCTGGTGCTACCGCTGGCCACCAGGTGGCGCCACTAGCTCGATCTTATTACACGTCAGCCTAAGATTGGATAAAAGCTAGCTGGCTGGTTGTCGTGAAGATTGGGAGGAAAACAAAACGGGCACCTTGTCGTAACCTTCGTCACTAAATGTTTTGATCACAACTTTTAGGAAAATGCAGATGGAAAGGGCGATATTCGTCACATTTTTGCTCACCACTTTCGTCGTAGGAAATGCCTATTACCAAAAGAAGCAGTTTTACCCTTCAGTTGTCCATATTACTAAATCAAACGCCAGTATGATGGTAAACCCTCAGGCCTCAGATATCCGTATTTTTCTAAAGGTATATGATATGAATGGTCGGTTATCGTTCTAGGTGATTTACCTGCAAGCACTTGTAATAGTCGTCTTAATGGGGAAACTCGTCAAGCGGATTTTCTTCGGACAGCTGCGTGCTGCGGAGGTTGAGGTAGTAACGCATAACATTTCTTCAGCTGGATTTAGCTTTAAACTGTGACGATATTTTGAATTTTTTCCAGCACTTAATAGACCGCTCATGGTACGCAATAACAGAAACCTGTCTGGCGTTCACGGTCTTCAGGGAAGATTTCTCAGTCAAGTTCGTTGCCCTGTTTACAGTTCTGCTCTTCTTGAAAGCGTTCCACTGGCTTGTCGAGGACCGGGTTGACTACGTGAGCATCATGGAAAACTTTGAAGTCAAACATTAGCATCTAATGTGGTTTTAAATGTTTAGATGGAGAGGAGTCCCATCATATCTTGGATCTTTCATCTGCGAGTCACTTGTAATTTCCCGTTTACCCATCAATCCCGTGAAACTCGTAATGATAACTGTTGTAATTCTAGCATTACTTCTGGTGCTCGGAGCACTGGACTGGCATTTCGTTCAAGTAGCCTACCACGCGACAATAAACCAGGGGGCGTCGGTACAGTTAGTCTTTGGCTTTGAGTACGCCATTCTGCTAACTATGGTGGCGACAGTTTTCTTCAAGTATCTGCTTCATACGTACGACCTAAACAGAGAAACGCCGTGGGAAGAGAAGGCCGTCTTCTTCTTGTACACCGAGCTGCTTTTCGGTACGCTTAACACGCAAACCTATAACCAATCGCTATATATGACTTGTTCGGAAACCTAGGTTTTGTGAAGGTTCTCATCTACATGGTCTTCATGCTTATAATGATCCGAGTATACACCCTGCCGCTGTTCGCTGTAAGGCCGATGTACTTAGCCATGCGGTAAGTTACCTCTGTCGCTTAGTTAAAGGTAAATCGATTAATTGATTAACATCCATTTGTTTTTGAATAGTTCGTTCAAAAAGTCACTCAGCGATATCATACTGTCCCGAAGAGCTATTCGCAACCTGAACACGCTGTATCCCGACGCAACGGCTGAAGACCTGGCGAACTCCGACTCGGTTTGCATCATTTGTCGAGAGGAGATGATTTCAGGTACGACATTGTAACCTAAATTAACTTAACGTGAATCTTAAAGCTGCATGTTATAGTTGGGAAATCGATCGAAACGCATACTACGGATGTTTGTAATTAATTTTTTTATTAAGTAGGAGCCAAGAAACTTCCCTGCAACCACATATTCCACGCTGCCTGCCTGAGATCATGGTTCCAGAGGCAGCAAACGTGCCCAACATGCCGACTGGAGGTGCTGAGACCCACAGCAGTCAATCCGACTCCCGCCAGGGTACCACCTCCGGCTCCAGCTGCTGCTGCGGCACCTCAGCCTGCACCAGCTGCGCCAACACCGGCGGCTGCCCAGCCGGTCCCTCCTCCGCCAGTTGCACCGCACTTCATGCCTCCTCCCTTCGCGTTTCCTTTCCCCGTGGCGCAGCCACAACCGGTGCCTCCGCCGAGAGGTTTTCAGCAGACCGAAGCCGAAGCTGCACCTTTGATTCCTCCACCTTTTACTTTGCCACCATTCGTACCATTTGGTATGTTCTCAAGTACAATTTCTACGCCCATTCTTCTATTCAGTTGTATCGATATAACTTTTAATCTAAATTACAGTTACATTTTGTTTTAATCTAGTGGTGCCACCTCCTAGACCTCCTGTGAACTTGGGCGGCCTCACGGAAGCCGAGCTGCGAGAAATGGAAGGGCAGGAACGACGTCATCTGGAGGCTCGGATCCGCGTTCTCCGCGACATCCAAACACTACTGGATGCTGCTGTCCTGCAGATGAACCAGTACGGAGCTTTAGTTGCCCGCCTCAGTACCGAAGCGAATCCTACGAGCGAACCCCGTGAAAGCAATCCTACTCCGGCTGCCCCGCCTGCTTCTTCGACGCCTCCACCGAATGCCAGCAACCCCAGCGGTAGTCGTCGCAGTGCAGAAGTGGACAACCCGACACCCGGACCGTCGCAAGAGATGCAGGAAATCTCTGCAGCGGTCGAAGAAACTAACTTGAGCGACCAGGAGAGGCTAAGGCGTCGCAGGCTGCAGCGCTTCGTCAATGGCGGAGGGGCTGATGATTAAAAAGATACTGAAGGATTCAATTGGCTTCATATCTTTCGTCCTAAAAAAAACTGTGGGATTATATTTATGTTGTGCTGCTGTTTTGTTTCAATAGCCCCCGGCCTGAGTTTGTAAATACAGATGACAAGAATGAGTTATAATTTCAGTCTTATATAATACATGTCGCCCTGTGTTTCCGTGTCCAAAAAACGGGAAAAATGGAGAATTTTACAGTAAGGGTAAGAATCCTTGTTTCAATGTATTGTATCGCACAAAACGGTAAGGGATTTACATTGACGGCACATTAATGTGGTAATGAACAACGTTTAATGAAATGACTAGTTGAAAAAATTTGAAAACAGACAAAACTGCACTGAATTATATATGCACTTTTTAAAAAAAGAAAATTTCATCCTTGTACCATACACGTGGTTAAAATGCCTCAATTACATTTGAACGGCGAAATTTCTTCCTCTTCAGAGACAGAACTGCACTTGAAACTGTCGCAATTATATTCAAAACAAGCGTCTCGATTTAAAGCCGAGACGAAATGAAGTGGAAACGATTAAATGTTAACGTACCGTAGTAGTCACTTATTGCACATTGAAATTAAGACGTGAAAATTGACAGTGAAAGTTTATACTTTGGGAAGGGGGGTTAGGGAAACTACTCGGAAATCCGCCACTTCGGCTTTTCAGTTACTGGTATTGAAGCTGTATCAACTCTTATTCTTAAAAAAAGGCAATTGACGACGTAAGAGTCAAGTTTGCCCTCTTGTGTCCTTCCAGATTTAAGACTGGTACTGCAGTACTGGAGCCGCGGACAAGTTAGCAGCGTGAGTGCTGTTCATGCGAAGAGCTGTCAGGCTTTTGTTGTACCATTCGTCTTCGGAGCTCATACCTGCGATACCGAGTTAACATCGAAAAAATTAGTTAAAGATAATATCATCTTGTTAATATTGTCTATCACAATATCGTATAGCAATTATCTGTATATTGTTATTTAACTATTATATCGATTATGTAACTGTTTTTTTTTCAAGGGATTTGGGTTCTGCGTGTGTTGATATTATGCTTATTAAGTTATAATACTATACAATAACTATCAATTCTCCTACTTGGTATGTTGTTGAACTGTAAATAATTGAACTTCTTTTAAGTATTGAAAAACTGAGTGTCTACCCATAGAATCCTGGCGAACGGCAGCCATATGCGGCGGTGTGTGAGCAGCTACGCCAAACGGCTGGGCCATGGAAGTGTAAGCTGCTGCTGCTGACGGATTCATTTGCGTCAAGTCCGAGAGATACTGCATTGACAATCATAATTACTATAGCAATCATTTTAACCGTAATAACAATAACAATAGAACTAGTAGTAGTAATAGAAGTATTAGTAGTAGTCATCATGGTGGTCGTTCGCAGTAGTCGTAGCAGTCGTAGTAGTAGTAGTAGTAGTAGTAGTAGTAGTAGTAGTAGTAGTAGTAGTAGTAGTAGTAGTAGTAGTAGTATGTACAAACTGATCGTTAGGAAGAATTCACATCTGGACGATTACAGTGAACTTTATTTGAATCTAAATGACGACTACAATATATAGAAGTAGGGATTGTACATACCTGTGGGTATCTATTCATCTGGAAAGTGTTTGGATGAGGATAAGGTTGGTAACCCCTAGGGGCGGTCTGGTAGATATTCCTCATCATGGCAGCACCGTTGCACGAAGGTAACACCGACGGAGCCAAAGCTTTCTGCAGCTGTTTCTCTTGCTTTCGGTACTTGGCGCGCCGGTTTTGAAACCATACCTGTTCAGTGGCAATGAACGATTCGTTGAAAAGTTGATACATCCAATCTTAAATCGTTCTCAGTTCAACTGAGTTCTAATTAAACATTTTAATTTATACAACTTGTAGATTAAAAGCCGGAAACACCAATCAGCAGGGTTGCACGATATACAACTTACTATTGTCGTATTGATATTTCGAATGTGGTGTATTACAAGGGATTGATATATCAAACTATCAATATCTTCGAAACATCTCGAAGCTACATGATAAGATTACATAGACAGACATATCATGGCTGAAAAAAAACAGCTTGATGTTTTTGATATCATAATATCAGATGATGATTAGATCGTCCAATTCTAGTTTATCAACATACTGATTATAGATTGGTCTATGAATATCATTATATCGATATTTTGATACTAGTATCAGCTACTTCCGGTAGAAAGGAGTTGTGACTTACTTGAATACGAGCCTCATTAAGTTTGGTGACGCGGGCTAGTTCTTCTCGGCAGTAGATATCGGGATAATGACTCTTGGCAAAAGCCGCTTCCAGTTCTTGTAATTGTTCCTGTAAAATTGGATAAGACGGTTAATTTTAAGCGTCTCAGTTATATTAAATTACCGTTTAAAGATTAGATTAAATATTACATTCATGATAAATAGCTATACTTTTCATAGGTAGTTTGAATTTAACTTTATGTTTAATACTGTACACCTTGTTGGTTAATTTGAAGGGATAAAACCTTATATGGGTAAAACTTAATGGAAGTGCTAATTGGCTAGAAAACTGCCGTAATAGTACGAATGGTAATCGGGCTCTGATCCAATGAACTTAATCATTACAAGTAAGGTACGTACAGTTGATAATACATTGTGTAAATCATGCCAGAGTTAGCTTTCTACGCTGCTAACCTATAGGAATGAGAATGAGGCAAAAGTAAGAGGAAATGCACGGATATTAGGGC
The DNA here is from genome assembly GCA_022114935.1 of Leptestheria dahalacensis. NCBI lineage: Eukaryota > Metazoa > Arthropoda > Branchiopoda > Diplostraca > Leptestheriidae > Leptestheria > Leptestheria dahalacensis. The sequence goes on from JAIQCU010000733.1 coordinate 18,985, forward strand.
AGTTTTTTTAACACGAGAAGAACGGTGAAAAATCTTAGACGAAGTTATGGTTTACAACTATAGCTGTTTGCAAATGGTAATTCACGGTTTGATATCTACCAACATAGGGAAATATATGGTTATCAGAAACAGAATAGGTAAAGATAGGTGCTGGATGGGAAGATACGTGGATAGGTATAGAGATACATAGATAGGTAGATAAATAGATTGATTGACCAATCTATCCAAGCAGCTATCTAAGCCATTGATGGCTTAGATAGATAAATAGATAGATGAATAGATAGATAGACAGACCTTTAGATAGGTAGATATGTATATAGGTAAGTAGGCAGATAGATAAATAGATAGATGAATAGATAGGTAGACCGACCTTTGATACACAGATGGGTAGACAGATTGATAGATAGATATAGACAGACCGTTAGATAGGTAGATAGGTATACTAGGTAAGTCGGCAGATAGATAGATAGATAGATACACAGATGGATATACAGATAGATGGACAGATAGATAGATAGATAGATAGATAGATATAGATAGGTAGGTAGGTAGATAGATAGATTAATTGATAGCTTCATAAATATATAGATAGATGGATAAATAAATAGATAGGTAGGTAAGTAGGTAGGCTTATAGACAGATAGACAGACAGACAGACAGACAAACAGACAGATAGATAGATAGATAGATAGACAGAGATAGATAGTTACATAGACAGACAGACAGATAGGTAGATAGATAGATAGACTGATAGCTTAATAGATAGATAGATAGGTAGACAAATAGATCGATAGATAGATAGATAGACTGATGGACAGTTAAAACAGACAGATAGATGGAGAGATAAACAGATAAGTAAGACAAACTTACATCGCAGTTCACAATAAAAATCTAGCAATGTTAAGATGGGAGACTATGGTATGTGTCTACCTGCGTGAAGGTGGTACGATGCCGGCGCCTGGCCGGAGTAGGACAAGCGGCGGCCGTCGGATTGTGGCCGATGTGAGGCCCTCCAGCGCAGCTCGACGATCCGGCCAGCGAAGACTCGGCCTTCAGCTTCTTGAACGCTCCTTCTGTGCCAAATTGTCATTTTAGCAAGAATCCAACAACCTTTATCCTGCAGTAACCGGCTATAATTAAGATATGCACCTATCAATCCTACAGTTCCTATCTACTATTATATTAATGTACAATAACTGTAATATTATTAACTATATGTTAGACAATAACTCGGCTATCGATGAGCTTGATAAACCGCAAGGGCAATTTTGCAACACTCACCGAGTTTTAACTCTTAACTTCAACGTTTTCAGCTTTTTAACCTCAAATCAAAAACTAGTAAATAAAATAAGATGTCAGCTGTAAAAGCGTGAAATTAAGGCTTAGTTTTGATAAACCGTAAGATTGTTAGGAATGTATATCTCTTGCAATTCATCTCTTCATAATACTAGTATATATAACATAGTATCTTACTAAGCTATGGTTTAAATTCCTATGTGTTTCCTGGCAACATTGCCGGAAACACTCCGTGTAACTTGTGATTAGTAAAAGCTCGTGAATGCGTTACATTAGCGACTTGTATGGACCTTGCGAGTACCGATGAATCCACGTGTCCCTTGGGGTAAAAGTAAATGGAAAAACATCAAAGCTAGACGCGAGAAGATGGGTTCATAGAGTTACATAATCTAGGCCTTTCCTATCCTGCTAGAAACAGGTTGCTGCAGGATCTATCTGTGAGCTACTTATTAGCATAATCGCGTTCTAAGGGGTTATAGCCGAATCCCCACTTGATGGACTCACCCTCCGCTTTTTTTTCCAACACCCCCTTTTGTTACGTCCTATCTCCTGAAAATGGGGGTGAAAAAACGAGGGGTGACTGCGATGAGGTACTTGTATGTGTACCGCGCGAAACAAATGCGATCAAGTGAAAAGAGTGCAAAGGCCATCTGGCGACCTTAGGTCACCGTGTCCTTTTGTTCACCCAGCGACAGAGGCATCCCTCTTTGTCATTCAGAACGAGTTAACTCTTGAAGAGGCATTGACTTTGTTGTAAATCAGCTCGCCAGTGTCAAAAGCTTCTTGACGTTTTCGTTTCTATTCCCTTTTTGTTTAACCAAAGAGAGGTACCATCCCAATAGCCATATAAAAAGGGTTCTTGCTGGGGAAAAGTTGATTGCTTACTACGCCTATGTTTAGCAAGATAAAGCAACCCAAAAATTACTAGGTGTAGACCATATAGTACTTAGTATAACTGCAAAGTTTGATTAAAATCGGGTTGATAGTTTAGTCAGAATAAAATCGTAAAGATTGGAATTTAAATAGGATTCCGTTAGTCCGGTTCTTGATGGTGAAAAGTTGATTGCGTATTGCTCCTACATTTACAAAGATACAGCAACCCAAAAATTACCGAGTATAGAACTAGTAGCACTTAATACATCTGGAAAATTTCGCTAAAATCAGTTGATTAGTTTGGCCAGAATAAAATCTTAAAAGTTGCTAAGTATTACAACTTCCCGCTATCCAGAACCCAATTCACTATTGTGTACTCGGAAAGTGTCGTGTCAAGTGCCGCTTGGAAACCATCGAAATTTCAAAGGAAGTTTCTTTTGACAAAGGTTCAGGTCTTGTCTGGATCCCCTTTGGGGAAAAAAACAACAAATTTTATCTTCTCCCTCGTCCTCTTGATCCAGTGTTGATCTAAAAAAGGGTCCTGAACGGCGGAAAATTATTGTCTAACCTTTAGGATTTTATTTCGGCCAAACTAACAAACCATTTTTAACGAAACTTTCCACCTACATAAAGTAATACTAGATCTACACTAGGTATTTTTTGTGTTGCGATATCTTTGAAAACTTGGGAGAAATAAGCAATCAACTTATCCCGCATGCTCTTAAAACTGTGTGAAGAGAAACGACGTTGTTCGAGTTCACACTCTAAACCTAACCCTTTGTAACTCCTTTTCATACTGAAACCCTTTCAATTTGACAAAACAAGAACCTATGAATAGACTCCATTATCCCTTACTTGTTACGAAATCACTTGACTGGAAATCGAATGTCAAACGTCATGGAAATCAACTGAATGTCTGTGAACTTGCATTGACTGTGACTAATAACAACCCAGTCATAAATAGAGTTAATTTCAATACATTTTGATACCCATATAGCAAAACCTAGTGAAGAACACAGTACCAATAACTAGTATTTGTGAACCTATCCCTATAATGTAGAGCGGTGTTAAGTATAATAGATCTAGTTGCTATTCAAGCTATTGAAATGCGGCCAGGTAACAGCAGCTGAAGCTAGTGATGTCAGCAACTCGATTCGACACGACTTGGTCTTCAAGTCGTGTCGAGTCAACTAGACCGACTTGTGTCGACAAGCAGAGTTAGTCGGCTTGTAAAACTACGAGTCCTTTCGAGTTACTTAACGCAAAAAAATCCGAGTCGAGTCGACTCAAAAATCGACTCTGAAAGTCGAGCCCACTTGACATATCACTAAGCTCGGGCAAAGTCTATTGACCAGGCAATAAGCGAAGACTTACCGGGGAGTCCGAGCGACGCGCCAGCGGACAGCAAGCTGGATGACCCGGCGTTGTGAGAGATGGACTGTGCGGAAGTGGATGGAGTGATGGACGATCCGGCGACGAGACTCTGCGACGAGTGCGTGTGTGACAGTGACGAGTGGTGGTGGTGAAGATTCTCCAAGGCGTAGAGTGAGCTCAGGTCGGAGGTCAAGCCGGTGACGGACGTAGGGACCAGGTTACCGTTGCACAGTTTGCGTTTTTCAAGTACCGATGATGACCCGCTGCTCGACTCGCTGTTGGCCGTCACCGAGTGGAGTAAAGACGTGGCCGACAGTTCGAGTTTGGTGGCCGAAGAATATGCCTCCATGGTTCGGTGAAATCTTGTCGCCTCGATCACTGGAAATGAGCGTTGCTAATCAAGTTTTGCGGGCTGCAAAACTCACTTATGAAGGCTTGATTCAGTTTTCGGGCAAAAAAGGAAGAGTTTTGCATACGTGGGCGCCTTCTCTCACGTGTAACCCAATCTCGAGTCGTGTTGGTTGGGCGCGCGGATTTGTGCGACTATGCACCGACCTGGGCCACTCTACAGCACCTGTCAAATCGCATTAGACTCCGACTGTGGCTCAAATTAACTTTATCTTCGTCAGCGCAAAAGTTCAGCCAGCTCGGTGCAAATCGCAAAACAATCACTGAACACACGATGCCCCAATGATAAGTAACAAAGTTAGCCCGTCAGACTCAAGTCTTATAGCGAAGGACGGGCCCAACGTCCATGCAGTCTCTCCCCAAGGATCTACACCGGCAGCCGGCATACGCCCTATTGGCCGGCTCCGCGTCACGGAGGAGGAGTCTGGCTTCCCATTGGTCCTCCTCAATGCCCCCCGGCATGGTTCCCCTTGACGCTGCATCCCTACTGGACCGTGAGCCTCAGCTTATGTCAAGAGCAACCGGGGCTCGTCTGCTTTCAGCTTCCCACTCCCCGAAGAGGCGCAAACTCCCTTCAGAGACCTATAGCATCAAAGGATATCGAGATAGAGAGAGAGAGATGGCTTCAAGCCGTACTCAACCGTTTCCTTGCATATTCTCCATTAAGCGACTATCTTCCCCCCNGTTCTTCTTCTACTGGCAACCCATAGTCGACAATCTCGTTATCGCTAATGAGAATACTCTCTGTAAGTCTTCGTCTTGCTCTAACATTCTCGGTTAATGTCAATCCGCGTCTCGTGAGTACCGCAAATGCTCCTGGTCACACACACATTGAACCTATAGACCCTATTTGTATACAGCGTGCTATTCTATGCCAGCAAAAACTATCTATCGATCTCTATGAAGTCTACACTATCTATCCAAACAATGGACACCCCAGTGAAATGTCTCACAAGTTCTATAAATAGAAGTACAGTCCATTTAGAGATAAAGAGTTCTACAAGTTGATTGCTTGTAGCTCCCACATTTACAAAGATAAAGCAACCCGAAAAATACTAGCTACAGAATTAGCAGTGCTTAACATGTCGTAGTAGTTTTAAACTAAATCGGTTCGTTAGTTTAGTTACAATAAAATCCTATAAAAGTTGGTAACTTGCCCTGATTCCGGGCCATTCAATCAGAACCCTTTCGGTATTTTGCTCTAGGATGTGCAGTCTGAAGTTAATCGCTTATGGCGCCCAAGTTTTCACAGATATAACAACCAAAAAAATACTGAATCTAGACTTACTAGTACTCTATAAGCTCATAAAGTTTCGTCTAAATCGGATTGATAGTTTCGCCGAAATAAAATTCTAAAATTGAAAAGAAAATCCATAATTTCCTATATCATTCAGAACCCTTTTGATTTGCTCTGGACTGTACAATTTAGATTCGAATCTTCGGAAAATTTCGCGTTTTTTTCCCCGTAGAGGTGAATAGAGATTTAACGCTCCCTTAATGCGAAGTATACGAGAGATTCTTTTGTCAATGGGACAGTGTGTAGTTGCAGATGCACAAGTCGCTTAAATGGCGACACGCGACCGACACAATGCCGCTTGTCACAACACTGTTAAGTAATGCCTCTGACTTTTCCCCATTGAACGTCAAGTGTGATATGTATTCATACCTTTTCGCCCATGTGGCCCGTGTGTATCCATTTTTGATTGGCCCATTGTGCACTCGGCAAACGCCCAAACAAACCCGGTCTACTTGAATACTTCGTTGATGACTAATATTCTCCGGTTTTTTAAAAATATACATTCAATCCTTTTTCCTTTTCTACCTCTCCCAAACCCTACTGCACAGGGAAAAAGAGTGACAAAGTTTATACTTATAAATACATATACAATGTAAGTTATGCTGGGTAAAAGTTAATCGCTTATGGCACCCTCGTTTTCAAAGATATAACAACCCAAAAAATACTGAATGTAGAACTAGTAGCACTTTGTATACTAGTAAAGTTTCATGTAAATCGGATTGTAAGTTTCGCTACAATAAAATTCTAAACTTGAAAGGATCCATAGTTTCCTACCAATCAGGACCCGGGCTTTTGTTGTTTTTTGTCGCTCTATTTACAACTGACTGGAAGAGAGGGGAATGGAGTTTTCAAAATGTATTTTGCTCACGATGATAGCCTGGAGAGAGCTTTCCTATCATGGTCGACGAATAGAGATGAGAATCGCTGGGAAAAGCAATTTACCGTTGCCAGTGCCCCAAATTGTCACGATATATATATTAACAAAAAAAAACTATTGCCTCTTCCGAGCGTTTCACTGTTATTCTATTAATTACGTTACTTCTTACGTTATGACGTCACATTGCGTAACCCCCTTATAAGGTTCCATAGGCAATATGTTATTTCCACTCGTTTTAAGAGTATAGTTCAACAGTAACAAACCAATCCTTGTATGTATAAATTGATATAGCGAGAGAAGTTTTGGAGAAAACAACATCAGTTTTGCATGCATACAACTTAAACGACCAGGTGATACTTAAACCGCCAAGATGGCGGATCCTGAAAAATGCATCTAATCGCTAATGACTTGCAAGATCTGTATATTATGCCATTGTTTTAAAAAGCAAACAATTAGTGGTGCAGATCGCAATGGGTAAGGAAATGGGATGATGATTACATTGCGGCGACATTAGAAGGAGAGAGGGTGACAATTTACGTGAAATGGAAAACGAACTCTCAAAATGTTGTTTCCACGCTGTGCTGCTTTCTATCCTGTACTATCCTGTACTAGATTGTACTGTATTCTTTACTAGACTGCACTAGACTTTACTATATATTGTCCTATACTGTATTATGCTGTTCTATACGGTACCGTATACTGTACTACATACTGTACTAGTCTGTACTAAATACTTCACTAGACTGTACTAGACTGCACTATACCTTAATATAATGTACTATACTGTACTATACTTTATTATATTTCACTAAACTCGACTATTCTGTACTAGACAGTACTGTATACTGTACTATAACTGTACTAGACTGTACTATATGCTGTACTAGACTGCATTAGACTCTACTACATAGTGTGCTATACTGTATTATGCTGTTCTATACGGTACCATATACTGTACCACATACTGTACTATACTGTGCTATACTGTACTGTACTAAACTGTCCTACATATATAGTACTAGATTGGACTAGACTGCACTATGTATGTATTATACCGCACTGTACTGTGCTATACTGTACTATTCTGTACTATATACTGTACTTTATACTGTGCACGGTACTGTAATATACTGTACTATTACGTACTAGGCTGTACTATATACTGTGCTAGACTGTACTATACTGTACTGTACATGCTGCGGAAGTTAACAACCCAGTTTTTCTGTCTAGAATCCTATACAGTGAGAGGAGATTGGACGAAAACAGATCAGCTGATACTTCAACCGCCAAGATGGCGGATTTTTAGAAGGTTTTAAGCCCTGATTACGTGGAAAGATATTTACATTATGCCATTGATGAAAAAGTAAACAATTAGTGTGCAAAGCATCCCTGGGTAAGGAAATGACAAGATGATTACATTGTGGCGATAATAGAAGGAGAGAGGGTGACAATTGATGTGACAACGCTGTGACAGGTGGTCGTGTAATAAGCCTCTACATTTGTTCGCCCAGCGGGAGATTCAAAAAGGACGCCCACCCATTCAGTGTGTGCTGACCTTTGACCCGGTCGACTTGATGTAGCTCCTCTATAACTTCATTGCCTGCGCGACACGCCCTCGCACATGGCGACAGCTTTCAGCGAAACTTCCTTCCAGTCCAAAGAAATCAAGGGTTCGCAACGCGCGTGTCACCATCTAAACACACTACTTAATTCTTTATTAAGTTAATTAAATTAAATTAATTCCCCGAACGATAGTTGTTATTTCGTAACTTTTTGAAAACATCATCTTCGCCATTATAGACTTTGTTAATATGTTTCTGCTTCCAGCGTTTTAGATAATTATACTTAAACTATACAGTACTATAACGTAATGGTAATTTTAAACTAATTAATGAAAGTGGTTATAGATGGTATGATCCATTTTACTAATACGTACGTTTTTTCAATGTTAGTTGATGAAGAGGTTATCTGTGTACTTATATGTCTCTAGATTCGCCTTATATTTTAATACGGTCATACTTACATCATCTTAACCTTACGACAGTTACATCCACGTCAGTGATATTACTAGCAGTACTTTATACTATTGGTACTGACGACTAGATTATCGCTTAATACTAAACTGTTGTATCTATAATAGATTTTACTAAACTCATGGTGATGTTTACAAATCAATATCACAACTTTGACAATAGCAAAACGGATAGACAGAATATGGGAAGGGGAGAACCTTAAAACCTACGCTGAGAGTGCTGAGTGCATTCTACTGTAACTTAAGATGAAAGACGACCACATAGCCATGGATTTCGGTAACCAAGGAAGAGCCCTAGAAGAGGATAAACAGAGGGAATGGAAGGAAGAGGAAGATGGGTAGATAGATAGATAGATAGAGAGAGAGAGAGGGAGATAACGTGATTGGAAGGAAGAGTGGCGCACAAGTTGGGACCTGTACACTTCGGGGGGTTCCTGGCCAAAATCCATGATGGTGCACGAACGGTAATTTCATTACGGGGCAACGGGGGCTCTTCTCCCGCGTGCGTAGATGTAGCTCGACGCTCCTCGCGCTCTTCCACGTCGATCCCCTGCCCTCCCTCTCTTAGGTTCCCTATATATTCCCCCGTCCCCTATCTTCAAGTTTACCATATTCCATCTCGACTTATTTTCTTTCTTAGCCAGGGGTTAGATAAAAGAACACTTGGGAGTGCAATCTACGGCAAAAAAAACAAGGGGTTTTAAAACGACGGGGAATATGGTAATATCTCGATATTCAGGATTTTATTTTGGCAAAACTAACAAACCTGTTTCGGTGAAAATTTACAGTTGTGTTAAGTACTATTCAGTGTACACGTGCTATTTTTGGGCTGCCATAACTGTGTAACTTTGAGAGTTATAATCCAATAACGTTTCCCCAGAATGGACCCTTTTTCCTGCTCACAGGACTGTACGTGTACACGTTCACTTTCAATCTGTCTTCGTAAAACCATTAAAAGATCAGATGAAATCAGGTTATAAAAAAACACTGAATGAGAGTAAATCAGAAGAAACCGTTAGACTAGATTATCTCTTAGTGCAATACTTTGCAATATTTTGGATATGTGAGGATCTCATTGTGACGTGATTGTACGTCAACTTGCTACATCAACTTGGTGAATCGATATAAACCATCACCTAAAATAGTGTTGTTATAAGCATTTGCCTTGGATAGTTGAAAGTTCTCAGATTTACCGTCTGGGTTTCTATCTTTGCCACGGAAAGAACAATTGAATGTCAAATTGTACTAATATCATCAGACAGCGATATGATCAGTACCATATACACTTAAGGAACATTACAATTAAGATGATCTAAATTCTAGTGCATAAACCTGCTTAAAGCTTATAGAACAACTTATAGATGCTGAATAACATGTAATGGAGAATTCAAGTTTGTTGTGCAAAGCTTTAGATTTCAGAAGGTCTACCTCAACCAGCTTTGATTCCAGTCCGGTTGCTTGTGGAGAGGCAGGAACTGCTGAAACTGCTGAAGTTCGCCCATGTCCAGAAGGCAGACGGTTAGCAGTAGGTCGTTCAGCAGGTCCTCGACCTGCTGGTTATTACTCTGGGCATAGTTCTGTATAACCCATGCCACATTGATTCTTTGCTCAAGATGCCGTCGTGAAGTGAGTACTGAATATTCTGTCTTGCATCTATTAGTATCTTTATTAAACTAGCTTCTATACCATTATTGCTAGAATATTATAACAAAGCCGACTTATTCGAAGTAATTTTAGATCGATAGATAGATAGATTAGATATATAGTAGGATGGATGGATGGATGGATGGATAGATAGATATTTTAGATAGATAGACAGGTAGATAGATAGTTGGATGGATGGATAGGTAGATAGACAGATAGACAGATAGGCAGATAGACAGATAGATAGATAGATAAACAGATCGACAGATCGACAGATAGACAGATACACAGATACACAGATACACAGATACACAGATACATAGATAGACAGATAGATAGATAGACAGATAGATAGATAGATAGCTAGATAGCTACATAGATAAATAGATAGATAGACATATAGACAGATACACAGATAGACAGATAGATAGATAGACAGATAGATAGATAGATAGATAGATAGATAGATAGACAGATAAATAAATATATCGATAATAATGAATAGGTTGAAATTGCTTACAGGTTCTTCAGTTGTCTGTTTGACTAGCCCATACTAACGCGTGTTCTCTTTGTCAGCTGTAAAACTTTGCAAATCAAAATGAAGTGAACATCACATTTTAAGAAGTTAATACAGAGAAATCTAGTACTGAACCTAAGATATTCTAGTAAACGTAATAGCACATCTTCACAATAAGACCTAGATGCTGAGACAGGCTTTTTTACCGTCGGGTGCCATAGAAAATGCTGCTCTATACATACACGCTCAAATATCAGATAGTACCATAATTGAAGATATCTGATATTGTTTATCTATAATATTCATCATTTATACATCTGATATTATATTAGAATAGACGGATGGACAAACATATTCGCACTGATTTCACTACTATTACAAAAAGCACTTGAATTTATCATTTAAGTACGGCTAATAGATCTTAACTGCCGTAACAATACTAGCTTACTCAAGTATATTGAGTGCTATACTTGATCGTATCTTTGTGACACGATATCTAGTTTACTAACCTTCAAGCCCATAAACCGGAACTATAACGTCTGAGTTAAGTAGATATCCACGAATGTAGACTAGCATCCGCTCTTTATAGTAATATCCAAGAGATTGCCGATTTCATCCTAACCATGCACCCATAACTTCTGGTGTGTACCACCATGCGATATACTCCAGTTATATACAGACGTAACTATAGTATTTCTAAATTAGCACACGCACTGGCTTGACTGTAGAAGCAGAACTATCTGGATTAGCAAGTGCTCTTTGCAGTGATAGTTCAATGTCAATTTCATCGCAACCGCTCATAACTATGATACCATGCGGTATATTCCAATTGTACGTTCATACTAATGTACTATAGTTACGTAACTTTAGTATTACTGTAACAGCACATGCATTAGCTAATGAATATCTGCTCTTTATAGTTAGACTCAATGTCGATTTGATCATAAACGCTCATAACTATGGTGCGTACCATCATACGGTATACTCCAATTGTATATACAAGTATGTACTGGTGACGTAACTATAGTACTACTATGATTGCAGAAGAACCAGCTGGATTAGCGACTGCTCTTTATAGAGAAATTTTAAGGAATTATCGATTCCACATAACCGCCCATCATCATGCGATATACTCCAACTGTATACAAATTCATAGTACAATCCTCACCTAAATTTGTGTTGTTATCCAGCAAAATCCGTAAAAGATATTAACAAAAAACTTGGAAGAATCTGTCCCTTTTTTGGCGGAGAAACTATACCATTATTTCGTAACTATAGTGTTACTATAATAGTACATACACGGGCTTGACTGTTGACTGTTATCAAGGTATACGCTAAACTATAGATTCTGTGTTTACACGCCTGCTATATACTATGCACAGCTGCGTCGTAACATTGCAGTTGTAAAGGTTAGTTAAGATTATTCAGTAGTATTTACTTATAATTTCAAATTTTTATTTTATTTAGATTTAATCTAATATTTATATAATTATGTTAAATATTTATTGTACATGTAATAATCATCGTAGTTTCATAAACTTGTTTATATATTTATAACTTTCGATTGTTAGATTTACCATCTTCTATTTAGAGCCCTTGTCTATCTATCTTCTTAGTCAATTTACAAATTACGTTTTATAATTGCAGATCAACTATACGTATTATATGGTATTGAAGCAGAAAAGATAGAACTGAGATATCTATACGAAGTGATGTTAACCAGGAGGGATGATTTAGAAAAATTAACTTTAACTGGACATAGCGTAAGATAGTACATAGTAACTCACTTCACAATATCATAAGCTACGAAGCAATCCGACAAATAATTCAAAAGTACTACTCAACACTACGTCAGCTTGTTATTCATTCATAAGGATAACATAGTGTGCTAATTCCTATGCGTACCACCCTATATTACATGTTACGTGTGGCAGTCATCCATCTTATTGTATGCATTTATTACGAGAAATGCCTAGACATGTCCCGGGGAATATTGTAACAATGCCGACCTATAGTCGAAGTAATGTTATAGATAGATAGATAGATTGATAGATAGGTAGATAGATAGTTAGACAGAAAGACAGACAGGTAGATAGATAGATAGATAGATAGATAGATAGATAGATAGATAGATAGAAAGGCAGATAGAAAGACAGATAGATAGATAGATAGATTAATAGATAGATAGATGGATAGATAGATATAGACAGATAGAGAGACATAGACAGATAGTTAGATAGTTAGATTAGATAGACATAGACAGATAGATAGATAGACAGATAGATAGATAGATAGATAGATATATGGATAGATAGATAGGTAGATAGATAGATAGATAGATAGATAGATGGATAGATAGATAGATACATATATACATAGATTAATAACAAGTTAGATAGATAGACAGAAAAACAGACAGGTAGATAGATAGATAGATAGATAGATAGATAGATAGATAGATAGATAGATAGATAGATAGATAGATAGATAGATAGATAGGACTACGCTCAAGCTAGAATAATTAGCTACTGGGAGGTACTATTTTGCTCGGCTTAGCTATGGTGACTTGCACCGTTATATTGAAAACAAATAGAATTTTCTTATAGAGTGAAAGTTGAAGCTGGATGGTATCAATCAATACGATAGGGGGGGCGTTGCCGAAACATCCGTTGCCATGGTAACAGGTTCGTTACCACCATGCAGCAAGGCAGGGAAACGCCTACAAGCTATTTCTTCTTTCGCTGAAGAAACACGGGAGAAAATCCTTTACTTAATTTTCACAGGCGTCTTGGTTTATTAGACACGACCATTACAGTAGATTCAGAAAAACGAGGGCACGGAATGGAGTATCGTACAATTCTACTTCCACTTATGAAATTTTACTATGGTACAACTAATGACTCGAACTTGATGAGAATTTGATATCGTAACAAAGTTTAATTGGTCTATATTCACAATTTTTCGCATAATTATGTGATACATAATACTTTTATAGATATTCATCCAAAACCTTTTGCCATTTCGTACCCTTTTTTTTAGCGATCTAGACTGTACTGCAAAAGTTCTTGGACCGCATATGTATGCAGTATCTGTAAATCTGAGAATGGTCACAAGAGCTAATATGAGCCAGTAGTAAAGCTTGAGACTATACGAGACTATGTAGATTCAAGGCTGAATCTTGTGAGACTGATTTTAAGTTCATCATAGAATGAGATAACTAAGAACTACGTGTCGATCTAAATCATCTATATCTATCCATCTTCCCTTTTGCCTATCTGTCCGTATAATTATCTGCCTGTCTATCTATCTATCTAACCATTTATTGATCTATCTATATGTCCATTTAATCTAACTATCTCTCTGTCTGTCTTTCTATCTATCTATATATCTATCTATCTATCCATCTATCTATCTATCTATCTATCTGTCTGTCTATCTATCTATCTATCTGTCTACGTATCTACATATTATTGGCGTGTTTATTGACCGAAACAACACATTATCGTCATTATCGTCATGATCAGCAAATCCGCATATATGTCTATCTGTCTGTCTGTCTGTTATTTGCCTATCAATCTATCTATCTATTTATTATATTTTCAGTTTCGATGGTTATCCGTGTGGTTAAGATCTTCACCGCTTCTTTCCATGCAATCTTTAACTATAACATCTTAGGATTGCCTTTGTCCTTAGATACTAAGAAGCTTCCTACAAATGGGCTATCTAGTCCTAAATACTTTGTATGAGGGGCAAAATGATCCTAGTTTTGAAAAAAAAACGCTAGTTTATTATACGCTACCAAAAGAGTCGCTGTCACGCAAGATTCAGTGTTTTTCAATGTTTAACGTCAGCAGTATTCAACATAAAGAATGAAAGTTCAGTAAAGTCATGTAAAACTTTGAATATTGTATCAGTTAGTAAGTTAAACGTTAAACTAATTAACTTTAATTATGTTCTATAAAATGCTCCATGGCGGTCTGCGTGTTGGGTTTCTATCGCACCCAAAAATTTCGTTCAATTTCCTATTTCAAGTGACCCACTGTCATACGTTGTAGCTATACTCGCGTATTAAGTGTGCACAGGTAAAAGGCAACAAACACATTCGAGTCTATTCACTCTTTAACAAGCCGAGTGATAATAGACAGTAGCAGGGCTTGAATAGAGAGTTATTGTAGAGGGACATCGACAGATGCACAGGCGTGACGTCCATATGCCGCCCTGGCGGATTAACGCAGCTACTGGACAACTTAAGTACCCACACGTATCGACACGACGGGATCTTTGTCACCGACTGCTGCAGGGTAACTGGAGCGCAATGGAAATCACTTGCAGACCCTAGACATTTACCCTATAGCTATCTATATCATTCGGCGTATTTGCAGTACAAGTGAAACCAAAACTTGTACGGTTCATCAACCACCTCTTCATTGACATTAATTATTATTCAGTTATATTAATAGCTATATTTCTTTTTATGTATTCATAGCATTCAACAGGGTTCGTTCTATTGCAACGCAACTGACTCCTGTAACATTTCGCCAAATCTCGACCCGTGCACGAGTCATACAAGAAACCTGTACGTCTTGTGTTGCTCGGTACTTAATAATTATAGATCAAGTGAAGCGCTATTAAGTATAGGGCCACTTGGGGGGGTGCCTCAGCTCGTCCACCGATTATCTGCCCAACGAGAGGGGGTCAGTGAACAATGATTTTCATGTGCTGCGGTGTCGCATTAGCGGATCTACACCCACTCTTGATGATATCCAAGCTGATAATTCTTTTCAATCCCCCCCACCCTACCTCCGTGTGTTCCGATATATACCCCCCTGTATCGTCAATATGTTACCCGATTGTCAATCTCTTTATAGATAGAGATTCATCCCTTTGCTTTTGTAGATATCTACTACGAAATGAACGGTTCATGTTTTCGCTTTTGCAAGTACGCAGTTTTTAAGTAGGTCTCGTGTCCACGTGGACAGTTTGTACAGGTGCAGTGAAACAATATCTGTATGGCGAGATAAGGAGCTCACGTTTTCAGACGAGCAGCAAGAACAATGAGTCTGGTTAGTACCGGGCGACCAGTGGACTAAACCACTATTACTTGCGCTTCATCTTTTCTCCTATATTATCAATTTACTGCCGCGATTCGTTGGCTTCGGATAATGCTGGGCCGTTGTATTATTGTGGTGCTGGCAATTATTGCGCAAGTCTGTAGTCATGGATCGCATCAGCACATGAAAAACGCCAAGAATGAGGTAAGGTCTTTCAGCGCCATCTGACGGTCGATTGCGGAACTAAATGGTATGGGTACGTTTCAGCATACGCACTATGTTCCAACTCAACCGGGCGATTCCAAGAGCGGCGTCCAATCAATCCTCCGGGATACGCAGCTTCTTCATGATTCCGAGTATGAATATTGTTTTCCTTAATTTTCCCCAGATACTCCCGTTTCCAACTAATTATCATCAAACCCCTTGTTGATGCTTGATTTAAATGTTCTCTGTATTGATTTTGGGATATTCAGACACATCCGCGAGGACCTGAGCGAGGTGATTTCAGAGCAAGACATTGCAAAAATGTCCAACGATGAACTTGAATTCCACTACTTTAAGTAAGCACGAAATCTAAGACAATCAGTCTAATTGTATATATTATATCTATCTATCTATCTATCATATCTAGCTATCTATCATATATCCATCTCTTAATACCTTTTGTGTCGTTTTTATGCAAAGATTGCACGACTACGACAACAACAACAAGCTAGACGGTACCGAAATGCTGGCAGCCATCATCCATATCATGCCGGTGGATCCAGAGCTGGAGCAAAAACCCGCAGAAGGACAACAACCTGATCCTGCGTTGGAGAAGCGATACAAGGACGCAATGCGTCGCCGAAACGAAGCAATTGGATACTATTCTAGTACTTGCATTAAAGCGCCATCTAGCGGTGGAAATTCAAACTAATAGTCAGTTTTGCTGCACAGGAATGATCGATAAAATGCTCGAGGACAACGATAAGGACGGAGACGGCTACATCAATTATGCAGAGTACGTTATCTCACGCAAGGTCCACTAAGCTTATTCCTCGGCTAGCTAACTGTATTACTTTCAGTGCGTAACAACAGGGTTGTTGAGCAGAAATATACTTACAACCGACAACAACACAACGTGCAAATCAAACTGACGCCTACTGCAACATTCAAAGATATGTAACTATATATTGAACTGCAAAAAATTGGCAAAAGTAATCATTAAATTTCGAAAAACAGTTTTATTGGCCAAGTTGAAAGAAATAAATTAAGCAACTAAACGGTTGAAAACGATTGCTTTCAACGGTGCTTGTGCTCGGAGCAACGTACAGAATAATCTCATTTGGGGAAAAAACGTACCTTGCACATTTGAATTGTTAAGTAGAAAAGGTATTTTAAGACGAAGAAAGAGGTTCGTGAGAAATAAATTTAAGAGGTGGAAAAGGCCTTACAAGATGAACGTTATGCAAGAGGTCTTTTTGAAACATCGAAGCTTGTTTTTTTGAGAAGGAAAAATGACATGCACCCGCAACTTCACAAGGGATAATCAAATTGCAAAGGCACGGGATGATAAGGAGAAACGAGTAAGTGAAAATGCACAGAATGAAAGGCGATAAGAGGGCAGAAGAGCCAAACAAATTGTCGTCAACTGCAACTGAAATCTGGCATGAACAGGACTTGCTTCAGCTGAACTGCAGAAGCGATAAACCATTGCGCTATTTGCAGACTGATTCAAAATGAAAACAATGTACAATGATTGTGTTCGGTGGACGGAATGAGGCGCGCAATTCAAATAGAACGCAGCACACCAGTGTACAACTTTCTCTCAACTTTCATGTTACGGCTGTATGGACCAAAGATTACTCTATTACCGGTGCTGGGAAAATTATAGTCTGATTCTCTTGCATCTGTTGTTTACCACTCTGTTGAGCTTGCTCTCATGCCACTCGCTTGAAATTAGCCGAGTTAAACATAAACCTTTCAGTAGAGATAAAACCTAAAGTCAAGTCAAGTTGAAAGTGCTTCCCTATACAAGACTGCTATACAAACTCTTGAAAGTGTGTTATAATTTGCTCGCTCTGCTGAGGAGAGCTCCCGGATGTCCTCGGCCTCGACTTGCCGTGTCCCTTCTTCTGAAGCCGC